>VDFB02133912.1:0-23922 GCA_007258455.2 Sequoia sempervirens | reverse complement strand
TATATCAAAATTATTAGTTCTAAAGTGGTGAAATTTTTCTCAAAATCTTTTATGAATATGCCCTATAGGCTTTATGTTCTTAATATACTCACATTATTTGTAATGTGTAAGCTATTTCCCCAAAAAATTTCCAATCATATTGATTTGTACAACTATCTTTCTTACAAGACTTCATTGGTGATGTTAAATCTCACATATATCCAAATTTATCACCACTATGGTTAAAGGCTGGGTTTTCTCTAGGATAGATGTGTCTAATATGCAAGCTCAAAAATATACTAATATCATTTGCAAGTAGTGTTGGTCAAAATCTTTCGAAGCTCTAACTGTGTAAGACTTCACCATCCTATAGCCACACTATTTCATCTTTTGAGGTACAAAGTAACTTTCTTATGGTAACTAGTGCAACACAAAGTATAAAAAGTCAATGGCTATCTAAAGCAAAACTTCTCCTAAGCCAATGGGGCTTTTTGATATACCCAAAGGTACATGGTCTCGTTTTTGCATATAGATATTGTTTTAAAGGGTTGCAACAATGTGTTATCTCTTACCTCATTTAACACATAAATGTTGCATGCTTAACCAAGTATGGTAGTTCTTTTCAAAATGTTGAAACAAGGATTCTAGCTTAAAACTATTACTAACAAAAAAGTTACCAAAGAAAAATAATTGATACACATAGAAAAAAATTATATCATAACTCTCTTAAAATTACAACAAAATCAATCCTTTAGAATGCTCTCATACCAAATATGATGGTTCTTCATGTGAACATATTATTCAAAACAAAAAATATCCTCTACATTATAAATAAAAACAAAACATGAAGCAAATTTCTTTGGTATTGCAAATCTATTATAACATATCCCTAATTGCTTCAAAGAAACTAGATTTCTTAAGACAAAGCTAAATATAAAATAATATTCAATATTACCTATATTGATCAACTAAAACCAACTACTTCTCCATATATAAGATAAAACAAAATTATTCTAATCATTTGAGAGACTTGCAGGATATATTCACCAAACCATTTATTTAGTAATAGAGATGGAACATTCCACAGAGTCACAGAACATTAAATTGTGTTCACTCACTCAAAAACCACAAATAATAACCTTTTCAGCACTGTCATATACTAATGCTGTTCGGAATTCCCTTACAGGTGAGACCACCAGTCTTGGATAGATCTGAAGTGTTTGGAAACAAGAGTGTGTACGGAAGCTTTGCGGCACCACATCGGTTTTTAAGGTTTGGGTCTTCATTACTTTTAATAATTTTTTGCTCGATGTCCAACAGGTTCTGCTGAAATTTTAGAAAGGTTTCGTAAACCTCATTGTCATCGACCCAATCTTTGCTTGAACCCTGGCCTAAGTAAACCTCGTCGGTGGAATGCCTAGACAAAATTTCCAACACAGCCATGGTAGTGGTGGCTGTCTCAGGATCTGTAAGAGTCTTGAGAAAATATGTTTCTGGGTCCTTGAGCAATTTGGAATATTGATCCGATCCTTTGTGTGGAACAAGCTTTCGGGTAACACTAGGGAGATTGGGCATGAATCCAGCGTAGTCATACTGGCTGAAGTTCACCGCAGCGTGGTGAGCAGAGGCAAGCCAGATGAGGGTGGTAATTGCTTCCTTCAGATCATTGAGGGTGTTCATTTTGTACCATCCTGCCTCCTCATGCTTCTTGTCTCCATGCCCAACCTCTCTGATCTCTTTCCACCATGCTCTAACTTCTTCATCACTCTCTACACTCATCATTTCTGTAATAAATTGATAAGTAGTTCGACACCCAGGATTTCAAGGCATCCCATATTTCGAGCCCGTCAACTGCATATGGATAATCTTTAACCACAAGCTCCAGTCCACCTGCTTCATTTGTTGTGGCCATACCCCTGCACACCAAAACTAAGGCATCGATATCTTTAATTACAGTGTCAATTGACTAAAACATTCATACGTCACCTTCTTTTCAGGTCAGCTGGTAGACCTTGCTCGTTGAATTTCCAATCGATGTATGCTTTGGAAGAGATTTCCATTGCAAATTTACCTGCACTGAAACTTTTCTCGATAATGCCTTCCGCATTTATCAAGCTTTCACGAGCTGCACGATTGATGTCCATGGTGTTGCGAAAGTGAGGGACAAGCAACTTGTGAAGTGGGTGCAGTTTGCTCAGATTTCTATTAGTAGAAATAATGAACGGCTCTACCACGGCATGTGTTCTAAGCCTGAAATTTAACAACCAACGCCACATTATTTAGCATTAAAGATGTTAGGTTATTACAATGCAACTCTATATATAATTACTTACCAATGATTGACTATCTGGTGAAAACCAGACTCGTTGGATCGCACATGAGCTTTGGCCAACTCCCACAACCATCCCTTATCTTCTCCATCATAATCAGGAGTGAAGACACGGTTGTCACCCTGTGCCACAGATGTGGGAGGCAAGCACAGCTCGATGGCAATAGGCCTTAGAGTTCCATCAAGCTGAAGAAAGAAAATGGTGCGGGTGGCATGGACTTTGCCTGTAGGAAGGTTGTTAATGCGTTCCACGTAGGGCATGTAAGCATCATAGTAGTCCAATATAAAGAGTTTTTTGTCTTCAACAGCCTGCCACGGGCCGACATATCCTCGATGAGCAACATGGATGTGGTATCATGTGACTCAAAGCAAAGTAAAGATTAAGAGAAATGTACCTTTTCCACTGACATTCCATCCAAGTATGGAAGTAAATGTTCCTCGGCGATTGAACTCTCTGTGGACCGTAAATTTGTGGGTTCAAATTGCCCTGTGGCGGGAAGCGCTGTCATGGCCGAGTCAATAAAATTATGTCAATCATGAATTTACAAGCATTTTCTTAATAATAAAGATAAAATATTCGTATGACTATGAACATAATTAATTTTGCCTAATGTTGATGGCTCAATGTTTACTATGAATAGATAGGAATTATCTCCTGGTGGGAACAAAGATCAATTGTTCAACTGATTCATTAGTGTTGTCTGAAGTATAATTTCTTCCATCACAATTTCTAAACATCTCTCATGTAGAGACACATATGTAAATGTATTTAGCTACTATTAAAAGCTTTTCAATTTTTGTCTATGTAAATGAATGATATGGTAGTAAATAGTGGTCATTAGACATTGAGAGATTTATTAATGGAACTATAACAAGACATCTCATAGACATTCATTTAGAGAAATTAAATGAAGCATTGAATTTGATAAATTTGTATTGTATGAAGAGAAACTACAGTTTTTTTGTAACTAAATAAATTAGAAATTAGTTAAAGCTTTTTGTTGTTTGCATGGTTTTAAAGTTGTTTTAACTGTAACTACTTTTAGTATTTCTTCTTCTCGAGTTGTCTAAGACCTCTATAAAAAAGACATGATATAATTGATTTAATCAGGCAATAGAAAATCATTCGGTGCAACAGCACATTTGCCCATATATTGTCTCCTCTGCCCACCTACAAATGGTATCAGAGCACAGGTCAAAGCAAGGGATCTACACCTAGCTGAAGGAGTTCATCGTTAAGCCGAAGTAAGCCTTAACTAATAAAGGCTTAGGTGGTTGTTTTGTATTTGATAGTAGGTTTTATAAACAAGGCATAAGGAAGTCGTTCAAGTTTGCAGAAGCTCAATGTTGCTGCCTCGGAAAATAGTTGCAGATCTAAAGCAGAGAAACTCGTAGAGCATTGTTTTGCTTTTTTTTTTTGTTTTTGATATTAGCAACTATGAAGCTGCAGTTTGAAGGATTGTTATGAACTTATGAGAATTGCAATCAGAGGCAATAAGGGTTTGGATTCATCATCATTGTAAAGGAAGAGTAGTCTAAGATTTATGCCGCCAAGATAAAGGAAGTTTTATTGAGCCACAGCTCAAAAGGAAGCAGTTTGTTGAATTGTTGTATAAGCAGTCACCGCAAATGAAAAGAGGCATAGGAAACTAGATACTGATTGGAGGATCGCAGAAGCAAATCGCAGTAAAGGATAAGGTAGCAGCTAGGGAAAAATGCAATTTAAAAGTTTGTTTTAAAGATAGGAAAGAACTTACTAAAGGAGATCAATGGTTTGAGGCACAACCATTGCAACTCATACTGCCACTAGAAGGGTTTGACCACAACCAAAGGGGGGCTACAGAAAATATCTGAAGGTGACAGATCGTATGTGAATAAAAGAAATTGTTGCTAATAGGAGCCATCCAAGAAGCGCCCCATTCTGAGAAAGGTTATAAGAAAAGTTGATTAAAAATTGTTTGAAGATAGATCTAAAGAGTTTTGAAGGAATATGGTAAGTGCAAACCACAAAAAAAGGTGATTGCTTTATTCTAGTGTTGGTGCAATTTATTGATCCAAAGAAAGGACTCAATCATAGCTATTAAAGTGATAAAGTTGAAGAGATCGTCTTGAGGAGAAAAGGCACCAAAGAAAAGAGGTGAAGAAATTGAAAGGTAAGATAGTGTTACAAAATTGAGAAGAAAAGTCATAGTTCAAAAAGGAGTCATAGCTCATAGTAAGTTGCAGCCATCAAAAGGCAGTTTGAGGAAGCCGTCAAAGAGACAATGTAGTTGTCAAGGCAGAGGAGTAGTTGCCAATAAGTCTAAATCTGCTGAAGTGGAGAAAAGGTCGTTAAATCGAAGCTGGAAGATCATTTCTTTCAAAAGAAAGGAGAAATTCTCACAGAGAAATGTAACTAAAAGAGAAAGGTACAGCCATAGTTGTTGAAGGAGAAATCATGAAAGGAAGAATGAAGGCACACAAAGCTATCAAATGAAGGTTTGAAAGAGGAGAGAGAGTTGAGAAGATCCACAGATTTCAAAGATAGTTTGAAGGTATCATTTAAGTTAGTGTGAAGACTTGTTTGCAACCATCAAGGAGAGACAAAATTTGAGAATGGAAAAAAGTGAAGCATGCGTGATTGAAATTAAGGGGGAGTTTTGGAACATAATTCTTCCATTGATTGCATGAAGAGAAACTGCAATTTTTTTTTTGTAACTAAATAAATTAGAAATTAGTTTAGCTTTTTGTTGTTTGCAGGGTTTTAAAGTTGTTTTATCTATAACTCTTTTTAGTATTTCTTTTTCTCAAATTGCCTAAGACCTCTATAAAAGAGGCATGATGTAATTGATTTAATCAGACAATAGAAAATCATTCAGTGCAATAGCACATTTGCGCATATATTGTCTCCTCTTCCCACCTACAATGTGCAAAATACAATCACAAGAAAGGAAGCTTGAGATGCAATCACTATAATCTATGAAAACAAGATTAATAGGAGAGCACACATGTTTGAACTCAGTTATACAATCTAAGAATTGATGGAACAATCACTTAGCATCTCTCAAAACTCAAGGGCATTTTAAATCATCTAATTAATGTAGGAGAGGCTATCATTAATAAAGATCTCATTTGCATAACCCTTAATAGTTTGCAATTTAAGAAATGTCAAGACTACGCTCATATTGATTGAATAAGTTGGAAATCTTAACATTTAATTATTTGGAGGGTCTACTATTACAACATGAAGAAATGCTTAATAGAGATGATGAAGCTAAATCAGAAAAATATTTTTCTTCTAAGTTTGAGGGAAAGAAGCATTAACAGAAAATGTGTAATATTTGGATAATGGGGAGTGAAAGAAAAGAAAGTTTTACTATTATTTCAATTATGTTGGTCATTTAGACTGTCAATCATTCAAGAAGGTATGAAAGTTGATGCATATATTGAATATGATGTCATGTCCCCGCCATGATCCAACTACCGTAGATTTTTATAAAAAGCATATTTGAATTTACATGGCCGAATCATATTTATATGAACTATATCATGGAAGCAAGACAAAATTAATCTAGGCCAACCATACTCTAAAACAAAGAGACAAATGTTAATATTGATCGTTCAAGTTAAGTGTTGGATATCAAAGGAGCAATTAGCCTATCGTTATATGTAGCAAGGCATATACAATGGGAAGAATGAATTAAAACTCATATAGCAGTAAACATAATGCAAAGACAACAATTAAACTTTGTACAAAAGCAACGAACAATATTGTATGAGGTAGCGATTATGGCAATGACAAAGGACACTGATGATGACACTAAATATAGTAGTGACGACATTTTATAAAGCAAAGATCATCACCGATTATCATGGGTAGCAATGATATAGGAAAAGGAAAACAACAATTCCAATTAAGAGATAATATTAATAAATTGATTACTCTTAGTTGCAGCAATTAATAATTAAGGATCATGTCCCTTGATAATGAAGAGATATGCCTCTTGTCTATTCAATGGTATTAAAGGAGAGTCTCTCCAAAGCAAAAGGCATCGAATCTTAGGAAGATACATCATCGATTGCTAGAAAGATATAACTTGGTGAATAGAGGAAGAGACTCAAGCACAACAAATCACAAGGGAACCCGTGTGATCCAACACAACAGACAGTTGTATCAAAAATATATACATAATCAAGAGTATATCAGATCTATCATATATTCAAGTGTATTTTTGTCATTTATTATCTTACATCTATATAAGCATGGCTCTACATAATAAAGGAATATTAATTAAATATGTATTTTCTACAAGTAATTGTTTACCGATGTATGCTTATTGCTTCTATGATAATAAAGAAGGATTTCCTATGATTGAAGCAAAATTATGTTGATTTTCTAAAACCTAGCCTATAGGTAGGGTCAATGGTGAAGTGGTAGGGGCTAAAAGAGCCCACTTGCTCCACCCAACTCCTCAAGAAGGAGGGGCCAAGGGTGAAGTGCTAGGAGCCCAAAGAGCCCACTTGCGATCACCGTCCAATCCCAAATGGTGGCAAGTGTTTTTAGGGGCTGAGACATTGATGGGGAAAGTAGGTACAAGTCGCCAAGGGGGAGGGCTATGGTATACACCCTCTTAGGTTTGGCATATGGCTTCGGACGAACTCATCATGTCCCTTCTCCCAAATTCCTAATATGTTTGCATGTTGATAATCTATGGATGCAATGCAATTGTCTAACCCTAACAAGCATATATACATATTTGCATATATTGTTCATATGGTGAATGCAGGATTCCAATCCAAGATTACATCATTAAAGAGATATTTATTTAATAAGATGAAACCCTAACCCTAAATTATTGCAATTTATGATCAACGGGTGAATTCTAGAGTGAATTAGGATAGGGGACATAACAAGTGGTATTAGAGCATATTTCCTACCATCCTATGGATACTTCATGTATTACATGTACTCATGTGTATGCTTGTGACCTATGAATAATTTGCGACTTAAGTGTATTTAAGTGTATACTTTGTGCCTTATGTGTATTCAAGTGTATACTTTGTGCCTTACGTGTATTCAAGTGTATACTTTGCAACTTACATGTATTCAAGTGTATACCTTGTGTCGTATGTGTATTCAAGTGTATACTTTATGCCTTACATGCATTCAAGTGTATACCTTGTGACTTACGTGTATTCAAGCGTATACTTTGCAACACGTGTATTTGAATATGAATACTTTGTGACTTATGCATATACTTTACGTCCATGAATGTACACTATGACTTACATATATTCAAGTGTATACTTTATAATTTGCGGATATTCAATTGTATACTTCATGACTTGCATGTATGCATCCTATATTATGTGTATTCAAGTGTATGCCTCATGCTTCTTGCATATACTTTATGTATTGTGTGTATTCACTTGTATGTTTCATGCTTCCTATATTACATGTGCACGTACATGTATTCTTCATGCTTCATGTGTATACATCATGTATTACGTGTATGTACATGTATGCTTCATGCTTCTTGTGTATACTTCATGTATTACGTGTATATCCATGCATGCTTCATACTTCCTATGTATACTTTATGTATTATGTGTATTCACGTGTATGCTTCATACTTCCTCTGTATACTTCATGTATTATGCACGTATTCACGTGTATGTTTCATGCTTCCTATGTATACGTCATGTATTACGTGAATAATGTATTACATGTATTCACGTGTATGCTTCATGCTTCCTATGTATACATCATGTATTAGATGTATTCACGTGTATTATGTGCTTTATGCTTCATATACTTAATAGGTATGCTTCATGCTTCACATCTTACAAATACTTCGTGTATTACATATATCTATGTGTTTGCTTCATGTGAGATGTGTCTTCAACAAGATCACTCTATGTATGTTTATATAATTACTTTACACTTAAAAAATTATGAAAAATATTAAAAAAATTGTCAAAATGCTTCTTGAGTCGAGAAGCACTAACAAGATAACTTATCTAAAATTAAATAATGAAGAGTTGTAACTATTGAAGCAAGAAGGGGTGTGACTCCCTCAAACTTGAGATATAAAAGGGAGAGCATTTCACCCATACCATCGTTGAAAAATCCAATTAAGAATATGACCTTAGGTAATTTTGTAAGAGACTTAAAGTAGGTTCTCGAGAATATTGAAGATGTGAGAAAAGTTGTGACCCTTCAAGGAAGGTGGTGACTCCATCAAGAAATAGATATAAAGGAATAAATCTATCTAATGGATTCACCCCACCCCCAACATATGCCCAAGAGAAGTAAGTAAACCCAAAATCAAGTATAGAACCTAATTATCAAGCTTTTTAGGAATATTAAATAAGTTGAGGTACAACATTCACTCAAAAAACTAGAATGCGGTAAAAGCACTACTAACAACATAAGCATTATCTATGAGTATACTCCTACCCGTAATACATAACATAGTTATCCCAGGTATGGTTTCTATTACTATTACGGGGAGAGAGAACTACTAAAGTAGATAGTATCATTTATAGTGTATCACCATATTGTTCTTTGCTTACATCTTGAGTAAGGGGAAAAGAAGGCTAACATTAAACATCATCATCAATGTCCATAGATGTGTGTCATGCTTCTAATCCTCATCTTAATATGTGGAAAACCACCAAAGCTTGCTTGAAAATCTAAGGTCTCTGGAAATTCCCCTATTACTTTACTCATCCTTGAAATCTCTTAAATTGCTCAACAACATTTATGCACTAAAAATAAATAAATATCTTAACAATCATCCATACCAAACACCAAGTAATAAAAAAAATATAGCTCGACTTGTTGGGAACTAGTGATGTCAAAAACATTTGAAATCATTTCATCCTAGGCTCTCCTTATCATGAATTATGTTTTGCTCTATATCAATGATTTAAGGTCAAGGACCTCAATACTAAGTATCTAAGATAAAATTGATACAAATCATACTAAGTATCTAAGATAAAATTGATACAAATCAAGCTACAACAAAATCATTGCATAAACCTATACTAAATCACATTATAGATCCATAACCCACAAATCCCAAGATCATTCTCACCTTTTAAAAAATTGATATTCCTTGATGAAATGTTAGAAACTAAGACTTTAAAGAAGATCATTCTCAAGCCAAATAGTCCGCCTTTTTGTATATCTATCACATACTAGTTTTTCCTTACTATCAAACATCTATCTATATACTTTTTCTAATTTTTTCTATTTAAAGAATGTTTAAAATATTTCCAATTTCTACAAGTGTATTTGTCCGTCCTGTCCTCTGTAGTAGTCTACTTATTTCTTTACTTGGAACATAATTCTAGTTTATAGAATCAGTTGCGACATACTTACCTCCAAACGTTTAATAACCATAGGATTAATCCCTGCAAGTGTTTGACGAGCAAACTCTTCGTCTGTCTTCCACGCATCATCATCCCCTGAATCACACATCATATTCACAATACCATCAGGGAGAATCTAACTCCAATTGAATTTTTTGTGACCCAACTTGTAATCCAGTGTTACAGTTTAATATTAAGTATGAGTTTAATCTTACTTACTGCTTATTATATTGGGCTTTGGAAATTTCAGGATCGCTTGGTCATTTGTATCCAAAATCCCTTTTATCATCTGAAAGGGAACTACTGATTTGGCTATACTAACTGTAAAATCTACTGAATTTGAAAGTCCCTTACTGTAGAGACCTTTAATCTCCTTCAAATTGTAAAAGTGTTTCTTGAGTACATTTAGATTTGTGACAAGATCAGAAACGAACTTCTTAGAGAAAGCTTTGAAGAAATGGGCTCGAAAGTCAGAAAGACTGGCTTGAGGGAACTTCTCATCTGCCGGGATATAGAAGCCTGGCGATATAAGTGCTGGCAATTTCCAATGCGACTTTCGAGTCTCAAAAGCTTGATCTGCAAGAAAGATAAATTTAAAAGTTTGCTCTAATGCAAAGCACTTTAAACCTTTCACGACGATTGAAAGAAGCCAAGAGAGATAAATATAACTACAATCTATGTAAATAAAGGTGTAAGCTTTTTAATCCCTAAAAATAAGAACGGATGATGCTGAGAGCTATGTGTAAACAGTATTGAAAAATATTTCATTTGTATGTTTACCATGGCTAGATTTGGTTATGGGTAATCATAAAATAGAGCAACTCACTCATTTTTGTGCGCTTACGGCCAGTTCTACATCTCCGCGGATATGGGAAATCGAGGGATCCTCCGATAACTGGCCTCTCAAGGTCCTTGGCGGTCTCAGGGTCACCCAGATCATTGTAAACATCATAATCATAAACACGATCCCACGGCTCCCTATTTCCCGTACCATTTCCCCTCATTTTCACCAGCTCTTCACTCCTCCAACCCACGAGCCCTACTGGTGTTTCCGTAGGAAGATAGCTCTGCAGAAATTACATATTTCCACATTATTGTCATTATAATGCTTGCTTCTAAATCTATTTCAAGTTTCCACTCAAACATAGATTATAAAACGTATTAAGTAGATAATATGCATTATACATTATTTGCAAAGAAGATTCGTCCACTACTCAAACTGGAACAAAATTTAGCCATCCATGTAGGATAAACCCAAGAGTTGCAGAGAAAATTAACATCTCCTTGACCAGGAACTTGGATGCAAATATGCTTGAGATAAAACTCTCGAAGATGCTTGTTTGTGACTAGTATAGCTCCAGGAGTCCCATACTCAATGGGCCAATCAAAAGTGATTTTGTGGGTTGTATCCGTAACAACTGTTCCCAAATTTGGCCAATTCCAGTCTAAACCAGCCTTATGAGGGCTAACTTTACCCTTGCCAGTTTCTGCAATATAAATAAAACACAATTTGTTACTACATATCATTTTGCAGTGTATATACTTGTGTATATGTGTCTGTATGTAAGAAAAGTAAGGTATACATTACCATTATCTGTTTGATCACAACTGACCAGCTGGAAAAACACCTTTCTGTTCATGAACTCTGCTACCCTGTCCGTAAAACTAGCACTGAAATCTTTCATATCCATAAGCGATGCTTTTCTCAAAACTACAGTGCCTTCAATCTTTATAGTACCTGCATCCTTACTGTTACCTTTCGTGGCATTCAGCAGCCTCCTCATTTTTTGGTTTCAATATGCTTCTTCAACTTCTAAATGGATACCCAATAATTCTGTTTTGCACAGCGTGTGCTTTCGCTTACTGCAAATTGCCGCGAGGGTTGTATAAATACGAGTCCGCAGTCGTCGCAACTTAGAAGCTCACCACTCCCGTCAATCAGTCAACCAGTCGAGGAAATTTGTGGAAAAATGCTGTAGTACGGATTGGGGACTGCTGAAAACCTTTTAAAATGATATGAATAGGTATATCTGTCGTAACTCAGAAGCTCACCAATCCCATCAATCAGTCAATCAGTCGTAGAAACTTGCTGTAAATTGTTACAATGATATGAATATATCTGTCATAACACAGCTCACCAATCCCGTCAATCAGTCGTGGAAATTTGCTGGAAATTGTTAAAATGATACGAATATATGTGTGTCAAGCAGTCAATCAGTCGTGGAAATTGCTGGAAATTTTCCGTACGGAATGGGGACAGCTGAAAACCTTTTAGAAAACCGGCCACACATTCATCGAGTCAACCAGTCGTGGAAATTTGCTGGAAATTGTTAAAATGATATGAATATATCTGTCATAACACAGAAGCTCACCAACCCCTCAATCAGTCAATCAGTCGTGGAAATTTGCTGGAAATTTGCTATACGGAATGTGGACAGCTGAAAACCTTTTAAATTGGGCACAGCTGAAAACCTTGGAAATTTGCTGTACGGAATGGAGACAGCTGAAAATCTTTCAAATCTGAAAACATTGGAGATGTACTGGACGGAATGGTGACTGCTGAAAACCTTTCAAATTGAAGATACCTAGTGATAGAAAACCGGCGGTATATTCACCCAGTCAACCAGTCGTGGAAATTTGTTGTACGGAATGGGGACAGCTGAAAACCTTTCAAATTTAGGGCTTATCCCTAGTGATAGAAAACCGGCCATACATTCATCCAACCCGTTCGTCAAAAATTGGCCCTGCAAATTATTAGCTTGCAATTATACCGTCCAAAACTATAAATTGTGGTTAATTTATTAAACACTACGAATTTCACAAAACTAGGTGAAAAACTATTATTTGTCTTTCACTAAATTTTGAGTTTACATTAAAGATAATAAAATGATGTTTGTTAGAGTTATTGTGTATTAGCTAATAATTAACTATTAGTTTAATTTAATCTCATGCACTTAATTTAAATTTAAGAGTGATGTTCTATGTTAATTAAAGAGTTATTATTAGATCAATTTGCTTCATTGCATGAGATGTTGACACTTGTCATGATTTAATCACTTTATCATTTAGGATTGCTTCTATATAACATTCAACCCTCATTGTATTATTATACTTTTGATATTTTTGATAGAACTCTCAATCTTTGAAAACTATTGTTTTCCTTGAAAATTCTTGAGGTTCATTTTATAGTTTTTTCTTGTTGAGGAATATTGCATATTATTGTTTGCAATTCTCTTGCGTGGAAGGTGTCTTTGTTCATTGTTTGATCTTATAGTTCGTATTTTTCTCGGTTCTGACATGATATCAAAGTGTGGATTCAACAATTCCCTTCTCAATTTATGAGGGTTTTGTTTAACAAGGGTTACCAGTTTCATATATGGATTTTTCATTATGTTTTTGTAATATTTGGAGGTGGACGATTTTCAGGTGCATTTTGGCACGAAAAGGATCTCATAGTTGAATTTAAGAGGAAAATTTGACAAATTTTAACTATAAATTTGCATATAGTCGACGTTGGAAACATTTGAGGCAAAAAAAAATTGCACAAGGGTCGTACGGTCCATATATGCCTTTTGCATAGAAATAAAAATATATATTAAAAAATGCAAAGCATTTTTTAATTTTTCTGGCCTTTTTTAAATCCAATTTTTTTTCTTTTTTAAAGCAAGTTTAAAAATTGTGACAGGGCATTTAATTGGAGTGCTTTTGGGAGGTACCTATGGGTGCAAGCCTATGGCCCCCTGTCACCCACTAGTGGCTTAATATCGATCAACAACATGCTTCTTAACGCCCGCCAACAATCAAATTACCGACGTTTTTATTTCAAGCGCTATAATATTTTCTTGGTGGCCACAAAACCCTTTGGCGACAAAATTCCAGATTTTTTGACATAAGGAATATTTTCTAAAATATTTTGGACAAAAGAATATACTATTGAGTTTTTTTGTAGGGGGTCAAACTCTTTTTCAAACAATAGGGAGAATATTCCTTCAAATTATTCTGCTGACATCATGTTGATGTCAGCGGTACAAATTACTAGAGGGGCCCCCACACCCTTCTTTAGCCCTAAAGGAGTTATTTTTTTTTGGGCATACGCGCTATCGAAATTGGACAAACAAAATATCGTCAGAAAGTTGGTTCTGTCAACTTTCCAGTGGTGTGAGTCTCATCACTTTTTTTGTTAATGGTGCATTCTATACCTGTTGAAGTTAGAGGTATTTTTTCAGTCTCGAGCTCATAATTTTTGACTTGTTTCTTTAATTTTCATGATTTTAGTGGTGTTGGGATGATCTCTTAGATCTCTTCACAAAAATCCATGCACTTTTTCATATTTTTCTCTAGGTACATTTTATTTAATTTGTTATGTTTTCACATTTTGGTGAATTACTTGGATGTCTTAGCTCATGGAAACTTTTTGTTTGCATGGGATGACTCGTTTTTAGTTACAGTTTTACATGTATTTCTAGTATTCTATCCTATTTGGGCATTGTAGACATATTTTATATGTATTTTTTCTTTTGTAGACATATTGAGATAAAGTGTCATTCTGATGTATCATTTTAGGGATTTCACAGATCTTGTTGTGTCTTTTGTACTCGTACTATGATATAAAGTGCCATGGAGGGTTGATGTTTTTATTTTTATTTCCATCACACTTTTGTTGAAAGTGAGTGTCCCTTCCACAACAATAATGAATCTTGGTGATTCTTGTCCCATGCATGTGTGCCTTAGTTTGCACACCCTTTTATTTGCAAATACTCTTCAATTGCAAGTTCAACTATTATACTACGTACACTTCTTGGTTTACCATAGTTTAAGTATACCTATCTTGGCTCTCCCTTTTCCGTATTATGGGGTGGCTTCTACTATTGGTGCTAATGTTTCCTTGGTTTCGTATTTTGAGTGATCTATGTATCTAGTTCTTGTTCCTATGTATTAGATAGATGGAGTGGCTTGTTACCCATGCATTTAAGTGAGATGAAGCATTTACCATATGGACATTCTTTGATTACTATTTTTGGAGGCGTCCTTCCATTTTAATTTGATTAGAGACTATTAGTATCTGTATTTTCAACTTGCATCTTGCATGTTGAGTAGTGTCATTAGGGTCACCCATGCAGATTCATGTGTCGTTTGTATCTTCGAGTTTCAGATGTTTGCCTTTATTTTCCATTTGATTTGAGCAGTGTCATTGCAGACAGTCATGCATATTATTGTCTCTCTCTTGATCGATGTTCTTGAGACTATTAGTACATATATTTTCAACTTGCATCTTGCATGTTGAGTAGTGTCGTTGGGGTCACTCATACATATTACTATCTTCTTGATCCTTACATTTGTATCTTATGTTGGAAGTTTGAGGAGATTTTCAATGGTATTGAAATAAAGAAAAATAGGGTTCCCCAAAATGGAAAGGTAAGTCAAGAGGGTGATAATAGACCATATCTTCCTATTCTCATTAGGAAATGAGATCCCCATAAAAAAATGACTTACAACCCTTAGGTGAGTCAAATCAATAAAGGAATATACTAATTTCCTTATGCTTGAGGACGAGGGTACAAGGTTGAACAACACTTTTGGGAGAAAAATTTAAAATAGAAAATCAACCTAATTATGCCAATTCAAACTTGCAACAACAATATAAAGCATATGACAAACATAAACAACAAACATTTTTGTAGATCTTAGAAAGTTTGAATGATGTGTACCTCTCACCAAAAGGCAGCTTCGGGAGGCAAACTGAGACTCATTTTCCCATGGGTGAATGGGTCTTTTGTTAAGGTTTTTAGACAACTTTCAAGAGCCTTTGATACTGATTTGTAGCTTCCATTTGATTTAGGTTTCAGTTTCAAAAAGTCAAAAATCAAATCTATTAGTGAGATTTTGTGATTTGACAACTTTGACATTTTTTGCAACTTTGACAACTTTTTTAATCTTTCTCTTCAAGATGTTTTCAATCCTTCTTCAACCTAAACCTACAATACACACAAGAGGATTTTTTTTTTTGTTGAATGGGGGTTTGCCTCAAGGTAAAACCCCATTTCAGTAATTAAACCTTGAATTGAAATAAAGCATGAAAGGAATGATGAATGAACAATTCTATGTTGCAACTCACCAAACCCTTGAATAAACCTTCAAATAGAGATCTAGAACTTGCTTGAAATAGCATCAATGGATGTGGATCTTGATGCTTGAATTGATGCTTTGAATGCTTGACTTGATCTTTGAAGCCTACATCACAATGTTAGCTCCAAAAACATGCATGATGTAAGAAGACTTTTACATGATGATTGGATCTTGATTGCTATAATAAATCAATGATAAATCTTCTCTTGAATGCTCTTGATCATCAACATTAGTTCTACTTTCACTCACTTCAATTCACTCATGAAAAAATGCTCTTAAAATTCTCTTGGTGAAAATTAGAAAATAACCTTGTATTTATAAGTATGTATCCTCGATTTCTCAAAATTCAAATATTACAAGCCAACATTGAAATATGGATTCGGGGACCTTAAAATACCGAAAAAAAAAAAAAAAGTTCAAAAGCCTAGGGAAGACCCATTTGCCCACGGGCGAATGGATCCCTGGTCCCTATTCTTGGAACACACATTGCTCAAGGTAAAGTGTTATGTTTTGGCATTAATTATTGTTGGGTTTCCCCTTCAAAAAAATGTAATTTAATAGACTTGTAGATGAATAATCGTTATCATTTGATTATGGATGGTTATTAAATCATGTGATCTCCTAGGAGGGGATGTTGGATCATCATGTCATTATATGTTCGTAATTCTATAGTTGGAACTTTTACACTAGTCTTGTTTGTTCTCTTTGGTTTTAAGTATTTTAAACATTTTCTTGGAGCTTCATGATTTTGCAAGGTTGCATTTGAAGTTGGCATGGATTGATTGGTGGATGCTCATGGAGACTAGAGAGATTTGGATGAGGCTAAGATATCTCTTATATATGGGATCATATGTTGATATGGTTACTCTTTGATGATGATTTTAATAGAAATACTGAGGAGCCTACACCTAGTTATGGATGTGAATCCATTATGGAATTGAAGAGAATATTTTCATTTCTTGGTGTTGTGTGCATAGGATAATCTTATATCCCACTCTTGGTCTCCTCAATAGGTGAATGATCTGAGAGGTATTTCCCACTTGATTACCAGACACATTCTTTATTTTGTATCTTATCTTCTCATATGAGTTAGTATTGAATATAAACATTCTAAAGACTTGTTAAGAAGAAGATGCATGGTTATCTGGATTTCCATTGTGCTCCTTGTTTTGGTCTTGAGCTATGGATCTAGTTTCAAGGAATTATTTGGAGAGGTACAAGAAATAGTGTGCGGCTTTGGGTATATTCCCTTTTTTGTGGGAATGATTTGTCAGTTTGATCTATCTTCAATATGAGAGGTTTACATCTATTACTTCCATGTTTGCATTTGATTTGGATGTTATTTGTTGATATCCTTTCATTTTGGGAATGGTGAAGGAGATCTTACTGTACATAGCTTGGTACATGTTAGTGTCAAACAAGGATATGGTTTGATTTTTAGGTTCTCTATTTGGTCATGGTTTTCTTCTTAGATGTTTGGTTTCACATGATTGAGTGTGAAGAACTTGGGAGAGCTATGGAGACTAGTGGTGAGAGAGGTATTACAACATATTTGTTTGTAAGATTTGCATATCATTGTATGTTTCCTTAACACTATATAATAGAGGAATTAGACACATCCTCTATGTGAAGTACTATAGGTAGTCTTGGTATGCCTTGATCTACTTTCAAATTTGACATTACTCATGTAAATTAGGAGTTTCTAGATGTTGGAATATGTGACTCAATTCTTACTGTCATAGAACTCCTGAAGAGCAAAGTCGCTGTGACACTGTTCAAGTCTGAGCGAAAAATCTATTCTAAATTTTGCTGATAGGCTCATGTTGCCAAGACAGGGTTCATGTCTTGCCGAAGAAGACTATTGTTGTGACTCTCTGTGTTTGGCATGACCTTTTGGCGATTGTAAGATCTCTGGGCAGCAATTGATCTCATCAGTGTAACTCTTGGGTCACGAGGAGATGTCTCAATGAAAGTCTTGAGTCTTGCCGAAAGATGTCTTCGGGCTATCTTTGGAAGCTCAATGAAATGTCATGGCGAAAGTCTCATGTCTTGCCGACAGAAGCCTTCTGTAAAGCGTAGTGAGCTTGGAGAGATGTCATGGTGACAAACACAAGTCTTGGTGATCTGCAGAATGTCTTGTCGATGTCGGGCTATCATATGGTTATCGGGATATCTCAATTGCTTCGTTATGATGTCCCAATGACATTAAAATGTCTTGCTGATGATGAGATGCTTTCAGTATAGGTCTTGCAGAATGGTAGTTGTCGGTGTGACTAAGTGCTTCGATATGAAGTCCTGGCGAAGACGATAAGTCTCGCCGACTCGTCAAAGGCTTCGGTGTAGCACAAGGAACTTGACAGAAGGTCTTGGCAAAGACGTAGTGTCTTATTGATAAACTGTTTGCTCGCTGTGACTGGTGAATTCGCTATGTGTTTCACTGATAAGGGAAATCTTTTCCGATAGGATCATATTGGACATCGATGATTTCGTTATGACTTGTTACAATCATTATAGTGTCTTGCCGACTCGGGGAAGCTATAGCGGTGATGTTAAGAGAAACTTTGTGGCATCGGGGAGGCACTGTGTGTGTCTCACCGATATGCCAACAGAGTTGAATGCTCCTGACCAGTCTGATCATCCTATGTGGAGCATCGTGGGCCAATCACAGGAAGAAATTTTCAGACATGACGATAGTAGATTTTATGCATCAGTTGCAACACTGGAAAAAATTGCATGCAGGGAAAAAACAAGACTCGAATGGAAACTGTCTTTGGTTGGCACTGGCGGATAAGAATGCACAGTTGGAAAATCAGAATGGGATTGTTTAAAGCAGATAAATTTAGTTGACATGGATGATGAGTTAATCAAGTTGGTTGAGAACATTTTTCTGTAACTGGTTGAACAGTGAGAATGAGGTACTATGACTAACACCAAAAAGTTGTCTTTCTAATTGTATGTAATTTTGTTACTGTAATACAAGGAGATACAACTTGGTGTGGTGGGTTTTTTCACGTAAGGGTTTCCCACGTAAATTCCATTGTTTCAGTTGTCTTTGTGTATTTGCTCTATTTCAGTTATTCCTTGATGTGTGTCTTAATTATATTGTAATTTGAAAAATTATTAGCCCTGCATTGCATTCTCCCCTATGGTTTGATGTTAGGAAAGTTGTTTCCGCACCTTTTTCTTTCCTTACACTAGATATATGTTTGGTTATCCCCTACAATATCTTAGTTTGTTGGTTACTGATGTGATAATGAGTTTTGCATGTTTTCATTGGATTTGGATCTACGAGTTATGCAAGCTATGGATTAGCTACCCATTTTCTTGCAGTGGGATGACTTAGATGTGGATTATCTATATCCATAATATTTTTTAGTGTTTATGCAGACTATGTTAGTTGGCCTTGTCTGTGGTCTTTTGTGCATTGCTATGTTGCATTGAGATAGGAGGATGGATGTACAAAGACTTGATTTTAGATTTTGGGTTGATATGTTGATGTCATGAAGTTATATCTATGTTTTGTATACCCTAGTTTGAGGTATGGTTAGCTTGTATGAGTTGCAATTTGTTGTGGTTGCTATTCTAGGTGGTATGATTAAGGTAGCTACTCAAAGACTTTATTATTATTTGAATTTGATGTTTTTTCCATGTAAATATTGGCGTAGGTTTTAGTAATAGTTGATATGTTTCACTTTGGCATGTTCCTTTTCTTCCATAGGTGGCATGTTGGAGGATGTAAGGAGTTTTTTTTTTCTTGATGATGGTTACCATGATTGCTTTTGGCTCGGTATCTTATTGGAGCATGAGAGCATAGTGAAGATTCAAATTGTACATGTAAATGGATAAGAGATATTTTTCCCTTGTTTGTGATTCCTATGGGTGTATTTATAATGTTGATGTCAAGTGCGATAATGTTAGGATTAGGTGTCATCCACCTTATAAATCTTATGTCATATGTCAGGGTTCCAACATCCTTGTAAAGTATTGCTAGACATTTAGGGTGTATTGGGAAAATATTTTGTAATATTTATTCTCACCATTGTTTGTAATATACTCATAAAGGGTGATGGGTCCACTAGCAACAATAAAGATGGGTTGTGGACATAAATATTTAATATTTTTTTCCCCACATATGGATGCCTAAAATGGGATGATAAAAGATAAAGTAAATGATAAATGAGTGACAATTGGGATTCTCCAAGTGGGTGTTTGGAAAGAGGCAACAAGTGTCACTTGGTTTTCCATCATTTATTGCAATTAATACAATAATTTTTTCTCAAGACTGACTGCCCAAACTAGAGAAAAAGTATTGGAACCAAAATAAGTGTCCTTTCACATTCTAAGGAAGTAATACAAAGGTTTGTTACATTTGGAATGAAGGGTCATCTTTGGGCACCATGTTTGGTGCATTAGATTCCTTCACAAGTCTATAAATTCAACCTCTTGGATATAGAATGAGGAGAGGAGCAATAATTGAATGTAGTGTTACTCTATAGGAACAAGGATAGGTTGAGGGATAAGGAGGTTGTTCACAAGTGCATAGGTGCTTCCATGTTGGAGGAAAAGAAGAGAATGGAAGTGGTTATATTGTAATCTCATTTATTTGATAATAATGCATACTTGACCTCTCTCTTTTTGGTGGATTTTTTCTCGCAAGGGTTTCTTCATGTAAATTTTGTGTTATGTGATGATCTTGTATTGTTGATTTTTGCCTCATTGTTACTATATTTTTTTTATATAATTCTTTATATATATCAAGTTGTTATACTTGTTCACATAAGGTAGTTATTATAAGCATGTTATGTTGGTTGTTTTTTGGCATCATAAAGAAGATGGATCTAATCATGGTAATTCTATATTAGGGCAACTTAATTTTCATATTTTTATATAAGTTTCAAATTTTCATGTTGTTGTAGTCCAAGATTTGAATCTCATACATTGAAGTATGAAACAAATAAAATAAGGAACCTTAGGTCTAATATATAATCCTAGGATTCAAATTTTTTTATGTATGGGGATATTTCCTATTGTTTCATTAAGATGAAGATCAATAAGGTGTATAGATTAATTTTCAACCATGAAGGTGATCCAAAAAAACCTAGATCTCAATCATATTGAGCCTTGGAATGGATTGGAATTTATTTACTATAATTAACCTAATTTATCTATGCACCCTAATATGAAAAATACAATAATCTGACAATTAATAAACTGAAACAACTGTTAGGTGGATCTGGGTATTGTAGAGGATTGTATACCTACCTAGAAAATTTTGTTTGATTGTGCATAAGAGGAGTGATTTTCCCAAGGGAATATGGGTATTTGTAGGCTTCTTCTTTTATGTTTTTGAGGTTCTTTGATGACAGATCTAAGCTTCTGATTCCTGATTACCAAATTATCAAAACACTATTGGATAATTTTGTAGGCGATTTTTCATGAGTTGACAAGATGTAGGGATTCAAATGCAACAATAAACAATTTATCTTCAAGCTTCCCTCTTGATCCTCTTCAAACTCAATATCTACACATTCAAAAATACAAGAAATGTTAAGGGTTTTCCTTGGTCAAACCCTGTGTAAGTGTTTCCACTTCCACAATGTCAATGTCAATGATAAAAATGGATAAATGATAGGAAGGAATGATGAAATAAAAAAGTGTTGCAACTCACCACCCTTCGATGGCTTCCTTGAAGGACTAAAGTCATGTACACACCACCTCAAGGTCTTGATCCTACTTGGTTTATAGCTTGAATGTTTTGGGAGACCTACAAAAAGTGTTAGCCTTCACAAAATAATGTTAACATGAAAGCACACAAACTCACATAGGATTTGACATGATGTTTGGATCTTGAATTGCTACAAAAAAGCTCTAAAATGCTGCTCTTTACTTGCTTGATAGTGCTCTTGATCATAATAATTTCTCATAAATTCTCCTTAGTGCTTGTTATATTTCAAATGATGCAATAACTAGGTATTTATAGGAATTTATCTAATTTCTTGAGAATTAAATCTCAATAGTTGACATTTGCAACTTCATGAATTTTGAATATAAAAATTTTGACACTGACATATGCAAAATTGGTCCCTAAAAAAATAGGGGGACCCATACACCCTAGGGAAAATGGCTCATGTATGTATTTTCCAAGACAATAAGTGTTGAGGGAAAAATAATAACTGGATGCATTTGTTTAGTGCTTGCAATTTCTCATAAAATGGTACAAATGGGCTATAGAATGCATAATTTAGGAAATTAGGGACCCAATTAAGCTCAATAATCTAGTGGGAGCAAAGCATAGTGTGAAATTGTCAAAGGTGAAAATTTTCAATGCTACATTTAGCCCCCACTTTAATGAGAGTATGAAATTACACTCAAACTCACACTAAAGTAGAAAATCTATGTAAAGAGGTGCCCAATTGTCCAAATGTTGAAGAGATAGGATGACTAAGGATCTAGGGGGGTGTGCAAGCCCCCAAGATCCAATATCCCATGGTAAACCAACATAAGCACAAAGGAACACACATGTATGATATGCATCAAAATAGCATACATAAACATACAATGTCACAATGAAAGGAGAGCATGGATAACTATAGGATAGTAAGTTGTGTTATGCTAGGATCCACACCAAAGACGTTCATGACTCACACCATAGAAAATTTTGATATTTTCTAGGTGAATCATGAATAAGAAGGAAACATGGGCTAGTCAAGTCCAATATTCACTAGGTGAGCCCCAGTACAAGTTAAAATGAGAAACACACTAGGTCTAGTGAATTCCAATATTCATTAGGTGTGTTCCCATGACAAGGTAGCAAAATGAGAAACACACAAGGACTAGTGAGGACCAATTTTTACTAGGTGTGTACCCATGACAAGGTAGCAAAATGAGAAACACACACAGACTAGTGAGGACTGATTTTCGCTAGGTGTGTAACCATGTCAACTATACCAAGATTTATACTCCCTGATAACTCTAATAAGGTACTACAAAATGATCAAAATTCTTATGCCAATGCAAAACTAAGTTTAATGCCTATGAACAAAGTGAAGTAAATAATTCCAATGTAAATGCACCACTAAGTCCAATGCATGTGAACAAAGTGAAGCAAATAATGCTAATGTATGCCCCCACCTTAAAGGAATTGCTAAAACCCATGTTGTGAGCAATTACTTTGATGTATAAAACTAATAAATTTCATGCAACAAAAGATCACAAGAGCTTATTTGGAAATCACTACATACCAATGATATGTTCTGAAATAAAGGTACATCATGATAAGGGGTTTCCCCCAAGTGAAATGCAACAAAATGTTGGAGTACAGGAAACACTAAGAGGAGGGGGGGGTGGATCAGTTTTTCAATAATCAACTTCAATTTAATGGTTTTTCACTAACACATAATCTCTTTGTAATCATTGAATGTTCAATTTCAAGAGTGTAACCAAATATGATAGCCAATAGCAGATCCTTAAACAATCAAATGTTGCAAAGTAGATAAAGGAAGCAAGAACAAATTGCATGAAACATAATAATCACATGGACCACATAAGGATCATAACATAATATTTTTCATGAGTGGAAAACCCTCATAGGGATTAAAAACCACTTAGTAAAATGCCTCACTGGTTTAATCAAAATCCACTGATTACAAAGCCTCACTAGCTATTATTTGTGCCTCACTAGAAAAGCCTCACTAACTACAATAATATGCTTCACTATATTTTCAAGTTATCAACTACCTCACTGGCATAAAGATGCCTCATTGACATTTATCAACAATCAAGATAAAGAGTAAAGATAGAGGGTTAATACGTTTCACTGTAATTCATTACAACTTCTAGTATTAATAAATTTTATGTCCTATAGGTTTCGTTAAGATGCAAACCTAAAAACACAAAACATATCAACTCATCTTTTCACTATTTTTGCATACAATATTTTACAAAACAAATTTCAGTACTATGTTCAACAACAATAATAACTCTTATCAAAGTATGGTACCACAAAAAATGCCTCGAACCATTTCTAAGTGACAATGTCACTTATTTATATCATTCAAATAACAATTTACTTCATCCATAACTGCCTCTCATAAATAGTCAAAGTAACCTTCCATAACTATTTTTAAAATTCA
>VDFB02133910.1:0-29617 GCA_007258455.2 Sequoia sempervirens | reverse complement strand
ATGAAAATCCGCAACAAATAATCATTGCGGAGAATTGAGGCAATAAAAAAAATGTTCTAAAACCATGAGGTACGTCAGATTCAATATGAGCAAAGAGAATCCGAATGTCACACGACTCCCACAAAGGTCAAAATGGCGATGAGTGTAACAATTCTTTAGTTATTAATCCTTCAAAATTGAAAAACTCACAATCTGCAATCATCTTTCCAACTCGAATGCCAAAGCCATCGAAATTTGATTAAATCACCTTCGATCAGTTCTCTTAAAAATTTCCCGAAGACCTGAAATTTGAAAGGCCTGAGTGCATTAATATATTGCACCTTAACACGAGACTATAAACAACAATTTTGAAGTCTTAGAATCCCGAACTATAATAAGCCCGGTCCACATCATATCTCCATCCGGTATGACCTTTGAGGATCCTTATTATTAGGATTATTGGCCTCTATAAAGGAAACACCAATGCTCACTATCATGGTGTTGAGACCTCACGAAACTTTACCGACATCTTTCATAGATGGAAACTAGCTTGAGCCTATAAGAATATAATAAATGAAATATTTCATGCCCACAATGGTCAAGCTTGGTCTTTTCATTACATTGAGCTTCATTCTATGGTGGGATTGGGAGGCCATCATGGTCTAAGATATATCCAAGTTGGAGATGAATCACCGCATTAAAATAGAACTGTGAGCTTTTTAGTGGTAGATGAGATAATCAAGGGGTTTCAAGAGTCAACATGTACTATGTTTATTTTTTGGCATCACTCCTTAAAACATGAATTGCTTGCAGAGCTTTGGACGTAATAAGGAGGTTGCGGAATTTACATAGTCATTTACCCTTGGCAAAAGGGCAAACGTCCCATAGGACCGTTATGGTAAATCTACGTGAGCACAAGTACTTGCAAAAATTTAAGGCTTGTAGGGCTCTAGTATGCAATTAACATTGCGAACTTTCATAGCAGACTCAATCCAACCAAATTTCTACAATCATTAAAACTCTTGGCCCTAAATGCACCTAGACACCAAATCAAAATAGGCAAGCATGTGAAATGAAAATCAACCTAATGTGACAAAAACGCAAAACCAGGCAAAAAGAGGGGGTCCTCGCCTTTAGTGGGGCATTCATGCAAAAGGCACAACATGTCCAATTACAAACAATCTGTCATACTACTCTAGATTCCCTCTAGCTAAGTATGACAAATTTGACTGTTTTACAAATAGGTAGACATTGTGAATCGACAATGCAAGTAGTGATTTTGCATTACTTTGGCCAAAGTTTTGATAAAAAAAACACATTCCGTAATTGAGATACGTGTTGTATGTTCACACACCTCTATCTCAAATTGGTTATTAGGAATTATAATTTCACATTCAAGCACACATGATAGTATAATATTTCAAGTATATGCATATCTGCATATGTAAGTAATCCTCCTATCATAGGTTTGGCTAGATGATGTAGGAGTTTATGCCAACTAAAATCACCTAGGCAAGTATGTTATAGGATTCTAACTAAAATGATTTAATAAAAATGATATTTTGTGCACTATTATGCATTTCCAGCATATAATCAAACTGATAGATTAAATACCTTTTGAGCTCTCCATAATTGCTACAGGCATGTGCCTCATAATCAACAAGTATGTTTAATTTAAACAATAGACAAAGACAAACTTGCTCAAGAATGAAAGTACAGTACTCTACCAATAATTTATGATCAATGTTTCTATAAGAATATTAATAAGATAGGTAAACCCAATACTCTTTTTTTTGCTCTGCCCTGAGTATAATATAAACTGTTTTTAGTAAAAAAATATAAAAACTCCCATTTGAGGAAATATAGATGTTTATATGCAACTTGCAAACATAAAGATGGTCGAGTGACGAGTAGTGTCAAGTTCTTTAGATCAATCCTTAAGAACAGTCCTTGTATAATTAAAAGATTAATGTTTTTACAGGAGTACTTTACTATTCAAATGGAACAAGTTTGATACTGATCTTGGTCTTTTCTTTGAAAAAGGATTCATATTTATCTCTGCATATAGGTATATACCTTATTTATATATATATATATATATATATATATTTGTGTACTTTATAATATAACAAGAAGTACAGGTAATGAGAATTTATACAAAGATATATATAAATATTTATATCTGTATATATGTTTATCCCGTATATACATGTATACATATATAAATATATTTATATTTATCATCCTATATCGATAGTTACATATTGTGAGAATATAATACACACAGAACAGGTATTTTCTATCCTTGATAAAAATTGCAATGGCCCTTGAATAGTCAGTCTAGTGTATAAACAAGTATCAGGGAAAATCCAAACTCTTATTCATTGCTCAAAATATTGACCTACATATAGTCAAGGCATCTTAATTTAATTCCAGCAGTATGCGATCTTTGATACAGCCAAACAACACTAACACATATTCCCATTGATCCTAACAGGAATCCCTTGTGTTTGCAGATCTGTATAAGGTCAACAGATGCTAACATAAATTCCCTTCTATTGCACACCTTCATGAGGTCAATTAATCACGCAACCAGGTCATAACAAGTAAAACAATGCTTACCCTATTCTGTGCTTTTACAGGATGTGGGACAATGAAAAGTTTACATTTGAAGTCATCAATAAACACTTGGTAAATATCCCCAGAGTTTGCAGACCAGTGTAAGGTCGAAAGTCATGAAATAATCCAGGAGAAACTAATCCCTAGTCTGCATATTTATATAATGCAAGGCAATGAGATAATTGCCAATATGTGGTGGTGATAGGCCGAAAATGGCCGAAATATATACATATAAAGCAATAATAACCACACCTAAAATGAACATATGACACGAATCCCAAACATGGGTTCTTTATACAGACCCAAAAGAAATTGCTCCCAGACCTATTATGGTCTCATAAGTTAAATCATTTTTAATAAACCCAATACATTTCAACACAGAAACAGAGATAAACCCTACTCATAAATCTTTTGACATTCCTTATAACAATGATCAAATTTATGAAACCAGGCTCTGCATAATGCATAGGAAAAATAAAGAGAATAAATTACTCAGCAACACTTCAACAATAACCAATTAACATACCAATTGCATAGACAATAAACTTCAAAAGTTGCAGAGCTCTCTACCTTTCCCTTGCCACCTACTCCCTCGTTCTCCTCTTTCTTTCATTCTTTATGGCAAACAAAACCTCCTGAAGTTTTGCCGAAAACTCCAGATTCTTCATGCCTTAACTTCCACTTTGTCCACCATCTCTTTAACTGAAGTCATGTCATGTGCTGTTTGTTGGAGTTTAACTCCATAATAAGTACGTAGTAGTGCTCAATTTAATGCTTTCAATGCATTTATCTCCACTATTTGGAGTTTACACAGTTATTTGAAATTCAATTCTATCAAATCAAAACAACATTATATATATATATATATATATATATATATATATATAATTCAACTTTTATCACAATATAATTGTATATGTGTGTGTGTGTATATCTATATATATATACACATACATTTATATTCTCATATATACATATATATATACATATATATAGATAGATGTACATATATATATTCTTCTGCCAATGTAAAAACCAAGCACTCTTCTTGGAGAGGAAATATGTACAAATTGAATATCTATATATGCACATAACCACAAAGTTTTCCCCAAGGTTAAGCCATTTAGTTTGCAAGGGAAAACTCTATGGTTAAGCACGCTTGAGCCGGAGTAGTACTGAGATGGGTGACCTCTCGGGAAGGCCCAGTACTTCTTTGCGAGCATCACCTAGATGCAATGAGTGCTAAGTGGACCGTTCATTATCATGAGAGATGGACTCATGAAACATAGGTCAATGAGTTTGACTTGTAAAACTACACAGTTGAATCCTGATAGCAATATCACAATTTGACATGCTGTGGAAAATACCTCCGACTTATCAATATATTATATTATTTATTTATTATTGTATTATATTATATATTATAATATAATATATTAATAAATATAATAATATATTAGGATTCAACTGTGTAGTTTTATGATTCAAACTCATTGACCTATGTTTCATGAGTAGTGGTTCACAAGAACCCATCTCTCATGATAATGAATGGTCCATTTAGCACTCATTGCATCTAGGTGATGCTCACAGAGGTGAAGTGTTGGGCCTTCCTGGGAGGTCACCCATCCTAGTACTACTCTAGCTCAAGTGCACTTAACCATAGAGTTTTCCCCAAGGTTATGCCCACTTAGCTTGCAAGGGAAAACTCTATGGTTAAGTGCGCTTGAGCTGGAATAGTATTGGGATGGGCGACCTCTCGGGAAGGCCCAGTGCTTCACCTCTATGAGCATCACCTAGATGCAATGAGTGCTAAGTGGACCATTCATTATCATGAGAGATGGGTTCTTGTGAACCACTACTCATGAAACATAGGTCAATGAGTTTGACTCGTAAAACTACACAGTTGAATCCTGATAGCAATATCACAATTTGACACACTGTAGAAAATACCTCCTACTTATCAATATATAATATTATTTATTTATTAATATATTATATTATATATTTATATATTATAATATATAAATATATAATATAATATATTAATAAATAAATAATATAATATAATATATAAATATTATAATATAAATATAAGACGAACCCTTATAGCACCCGAACCGAATCCTGCATCCGGTATGAACTGGACTAGGATTTGCTGGCTTAACGGATGGATCCGGTAACATTGTTAAAATGCATTGGAAAATATTTGACTTATAGTCTGTTAAAATTGTATAACTAAACTAGTAAAAAAATGGGGTGTGACAGTTGAGGCAATACTAATGGCATTGGTGAGAGAGGTTGTCAATATATAGAGTTTCCTCGAGGGTTTGGGGGATTTAACTGTATTTATTATCCTGTTTGATTGGGAGAAGAGTTTGTCATTCCAAGAGAGGTTCAATTTGGCAAAAGCCACCAAGGCCATCGGGTTCCTTCCGTGTTGGGGTGGCCTGGTCAAAATGGATAGTGGGACATATGTCACCATCTTAATTAGTAGAGTGGATAGTTCTCTCCGCTGGGTGTTCTGGTCAGGTGATGGTTTTGGGTCATAGCAGTCCTCTTGTCAAGTTTGGTCTCTGCAGTTCAGTTGGGTAATATCAGCAATAGATCAATATAGTCCTATGTCATAAGCATAAATGCTATACAGTTGATATGTTGTAGCGGCCTAGATGCCCAATAAATTTTGAATCTACTGTGTCATTTTGGATTTTAAATAGATTGTGGGAAATTTCTTTTCCTTGATTGTATGCACAATTTTTACATTCTTGTAACACAAACTTTGTTGTTGTTTCCAACTGTTTTTGCCATTCAGCTTTATAGTTGAATCAACTTTTTCATTGAGTCAATGTTCTATTCTGTAAATATTACTGTTTAATATAAATTGGAGCAACGGCAAGAGGTATATGGTGGCAGGCATGGAAGTTAACCTTTGTCTCTTGTTTAATGTTTGAGGGTTGCAATTACTTTTGTTCCAAGTACCTTATTTCTTGGTGTAAAGATTTACTCTTTTTCTTTGTACTTGTAAACTTTTGCTTTATAATGGACCTTAGCATGTGATTAAGGGTTGTTTGTTGACCTTAACCTATTTCTTTATCTTTATGTAGCTTAGAAAACCTTGTCATAGGTATCGTAGACAATTCATCAGATGAAATCCAATCCAATGTATCAAGGCTTTAAGGTCCTCGATCTCTTATGACAATGAAGTGCCTAAATGTCCTCTACTTCTATGTCAGTCAAGTGCCTAAATCCCTTAGTTGATAAAAATCCTGAACATCTATTTCATCTTTTTGATAACTTTGTATGGATATGAAATGCATTATAGTTCTAAGAAACCTTCATTTGCTTGCAATTATTCATGACTTGTAAGTTTTTCATATTGTAGGCTCTGACAATTGTAAGTCACGTGCTGAGGGTTGGTGGAAAATTTATTGCAAAAATATTTCGTGGTAAAGATACTAGCCTTTTGTATTGCCAGGTATGTCACTTAATGCATTTATGGTTCATATGATTTATTGGAAACAAATTAATGGATGGTTAGACCTGTATTCAAACAAAAGATCAAAAAATATGCAAAAGAGGAAAATCATTTAGACATAATCTTATGCTAATAATTATATTTAAGAGAATTTAAGCTTTAGACATATAGTATGCTTCATCCCTTATAAATAATCACACCATCATCTAGCTTTAATAAAATCCTTCTCAACAACTGGATTAGAGTAAAATGATTTGTTTCCTAACAATCAAGATATAGGATCTACATTACTATCTATTTATTTTTTTATTATAAACTTTAACAGCTGGATGAACTATACCAGAAAGTTATGTCCATTGGCACCAGTCACAACTCAGCAGAACAAACAGATTTTTGTGCAGATATGTTAAGACAGTCGAATTGTTACATGCTAATGGTTAGTTTATTGAAGTGATGAGGATTATACAGGAATGACAAGCAAATTTCTATGAGAATTTTTAGAATGTTATCCTATTTCAATGGGTTTCAATCTTGAGGGAATCTGCAATAAAGCATTGAATCCCATCTAAATTTGGCTTCTTGACAGAGCCTGCTTCTAATCTCTCTTTAATATGCATTTGAGTTACCAGAGTATCTTGTGTGGCTTGCTATTGGTAGTTTTGATTTTCTTTTACTAGAAGTAACTGAGACAACTAATCATTAATTACAATTAATTGCCCACTCATCTTAAGTAAGATATAGAAAAAAGAGTTCTTTTTTGGTTATAAGAAATGCCTATTTTAGTTATGATCCATCGAGAGTTGGTAAATCTCATGGCATTCATGAGCTGCAAATAAATATAGAAGGTGCAGACATTGGGGTCTAATTTAATATCAAACAAAGACAACTATCATCTAAGAGCAATCAATATTGACACAATTGTTTTGTTCTAGCTGTCTGGAACAAAATGGTTGTTGAGAAATGTGCATAGCAGCAAGGAATACATTGAAGGCCTAGACGGTGATACTTTGTAATGTCCCCTTTTTCAGGTTCTCTTTCTTTGCAGTTAGCACTGACTTTCTGGGGTTGTGTCAACATGTTCAGAGGGATAAATTGATGTTACCAGTGAGCTCAGGAGGTTTAGAGGAGTCATAAGATGCTTTCAGATGTTATTTCAGGCTTTTGGTTTGGGCTCCAAGATTCTTGGAGGGAGCGTCTATGTTTAGTAAGTCATCCAATCGGGTCCGTTTATCATCTTCATCATTGGGATCACTCTTGCGCATTCATTTTTAAGTTCCGATGCATTTCGGCCATTTTTGCTAATTGGGTGTAATATTGAGCTTTATTTAATTAATTTTACTAAGGTTGCCATTTTAATTAAAATAATTATTTGCGTGCCTCAGTATTATAACTCTTTGGAAAGAGAACGAAAAGATTTAAATGATGAGATGTTTAAAATTGACTTCCAATGCCGGAAATGTTTTAAAAATAAAATAAATCACTTTTTGGAGTTAAAAGGTTTGATAAATTAATAAAGTGATTTTAAAAAGGAGTTTCTGGAAAGTTCCCTAAAAAGCTTATAAAAAGGGGAATTGATAGCTCATTTGGTATGTTGAGTTCATTCTATTTCTCTAATTGAAACCCTTGTGATTCTAGAGATTGAACTTGGTTCATCTCAGCCTCTGGAGGACAAAAACTCTCTTGGGAAGTTTGGTTTTGGTGGTGAAAATTGCTCTCTAGTTGGTGGTTGGTGGAGTCACTCAAATTTCACATTGATACTTCAATGGTTATGGTGTGAAATCAATGAAGACTTCGGAAAGATAATTTTCAGGTTTGTTGTTGTGATCAAAGTTTTGCTAGAAAAGTTATGTTTGGATGCTATGTTATGAAATAAGGGTTTTGCAAGGATTCATTTTGTTAGACAGATAGTTTAAATAATTTGTGATATTTGTGAACAAATACAAATTGTTTGAGAATTTATGAAAAGCTTAATGAAGAGTTTGAAAGGGATGATGAAGGGAGGTGTCCAAGTATGAGGCAGATTTAGATGAATGAACATGGTTTAATTTGCCAGAGGGATGTTGGAATAAACAAGGGCTGGCTGCTGCCTTTTATGTTCACATATTTCACATTGGAAAGGCTGTGTGGGGTTTCTTTGAGGCATGGTATGCTGTTAGGAAGTGTGGCACCACTTCCTACACTCATTTGTGGAGTCCTTGGAGCTAGCCACCCCATTGGGAGGTGATTTGGAGCTTTTCATAGGAGTTGCTGCTGTAGGAGTGTTTAATTCTGCAACTTTATATTTTTTCCCAGCCATTTCAAAGGATTATGGATCATCCATTGCATTGTATGCGGCGTTTGAAAGGTTGGATATCTTGAGTTGTCAATATTTCTTGTATTTTTTATTTATATCAGCATTATCAATTGTTTTAGTTTCCAATGATAATGAAGTGCAGCAAACTGTTTGACTAAATGTTCATTTTTTATCCATATAATTTGATATGCAATGGTGAATGTTTAATGATCTAAATATTGCAACAAGCTGTCCTTTAACTCTCACTCTCAGAAATTCACATTGATAAGCATATTACAAGGTGTTTGACAAATTACCAGCTCACTAAAATCAGAAAAATTGAGTTTGCTTCACAAAATCCGGGTTAGGGATTTTATAGTGGTTTTAGAGTAGAAGATTCTGCCAGCTTGTTGGATAGTTCAGAGATTTGAGCTTCAATTGTAAGCATGGCATCAAAAGGTGAAAACGGGTTGGTCAATATGCTTTTGGATGTAGGTAGTAAACTTGGATATCTATCTCAACCAAGGGATGTCATTCTCAACACTTGGAAAGAAGTAGAAGAGTGTTTGATCTTAGTGGAATAGTCACCCTCTCTGGTGTTGCAAGTAGCCTTAATTCTTATAGTGACTTCTTTAAGTCAACTTAGGTGGTTGAAAACTTGAAATACACAAATAAAGAGATAAGGCTCATGGTTACTTCATGTTTGAGTGAAATCATGAGAATTTCAGCGCCTAAAGCTCATTGTGATGATAATACATTGAAAAAGATAATTCAGCTGTTGGTGGATAGTTTCCAGGATTTGGATGGTATCAAATGTTCTCATTTTTCTAGAAAGGTCTCCATACTTGAAACATTTGCAAAACTCAGAGTGTGAAACATCATGTTAGATTTGGGATTGAATGATTTGATTCACCAAATGTTTCACTATTTCATTGCTACAATTAGAAAATATCATGCTGATAATGTTATTGCAGCCATGCAAACCATTATGATTTTGGTTATTAATGAAAGTGATGCTATCGTCCAGCCCACCTTATCTATGTTATTGGCTGTTTTGAGGCAAGAACAGGTTAGTCCTACAACTGCATATAAATTGGTTTACAGAGTTTTCAAATAGTGTGAGAAGAAGCTGAAGCCTCTTTTGGCATATGAGGAGCATGAGGAAGAAGAAGAAAAATCGGAAGTCACCCAAAAGATCATTGAAAAAAAGGAAGTTAAGAAGAAAGAAGAATTGCTTCCTTGTGATTTGTAGCCTACAGGTGATCCTAACAAAAGCAAAACTTAGTTGAGGAGAGAACAACGTTGTTTCACATGCCAAGGTGTTTGGACACCTAATCATACGTGTGGAAGCCCTAAAGAAGATGGAGCCATGCTCACAAGTTCACTTAAGCAGAATGGTGATATGGTCAAAGAAGAATCACTTCATGCATCCACAAGCAAGGGACACATGAGTTTTCATGATAACAATGAGGTTGAAGGGTATGCTATTATGGAGTTTGCCAAACCAGCAGTGATTGATCAGCCACATGAAGGTATGAATTCTTTTGATGATCCATTGTTTGAGCATAGCATTGTCTCACCGTCTCTACATAGTAGTTGCATGGAATCAAATTGTGAGTTGGGTGATTTTGAAGGTGATATTTTTTAATTCATATGAAGGCAATGTGTTATGTGATGAGAAAATTGACTTGGACAAATTGGATCAAAGTCAATTAGCAGGGAAAGAGTTGAAGGTCAATGAAGGTACAACTTGCAACCACAGGATAGAAGTTAAGACAAGTAATACACTTGGTTTTCAGCTGGGTACAACTTTTGGACCAGCACTTGATGATGAACAACCAACAATGAAGGAAGATGATGAAAGTCCTGATTTTTTGATTATGGACAACACTCCATTACCCTCACATAACCTTGAGGCGATAGATGCATCATCTGAGGATGATAGTGGCAAGAAGCCTTACCTTGTTGATACTCAAGATTTGATGGCTAAGTATGAGGTAACGGGTGTGGATACGAACTACACACAATCTGATTTTGTACATCATAGCATGGAAGATGTTGTAGAAGCAACTGATATGGAGAGGAATGTTCTTGAAGGTAAATCAGAAAATTCATTTTATGAAGCTGATTTGGATATTTGGCCTAGTGAGTCATGTGAATTGAAGTAACAACTGAAAGTCACTGGGGATAAGGTTGTTCAAACCTTAACTCATTTTGATAGCACACACAAGTTCATTGAATACCTCCTTTGGACAACTCAACTTGAAGAAAGGCAGAATGGTTTAATGGTTGGAGCTGCTGTATCAAATCTGCAGACTATCAAACGTGCTCTAGAGGTAATGAAATCAGATTACCTACATTTGCTTTCAGATAGAGACCATGCCATCAAGTTTGCAAAGAAGACTTATAGAGCATTCACAGAAAAAGAGAAAGAAGTTGATGAACTTAACCTTGAGTTGAGTTTAGCTCACTTTACTCTCTACAAAGTAGAAAATGAGTCACATGTTGCAGCCACATTGAAGAAACAAGAATTTGGTACAACAACTATGGAGGTTAAAAAGATGATTGAAGGAATTAATGAAGTGATGAAGAATCACTTAGTGACTCGAGCAGCTCGACTATCACGAAGATTCAACATGATGGAAGCACTCGGGACGGGCATCATGAGTGCTATTGAGTTGGGTTGGGGAAGCAGATTTTTGCATGATGAAACATCTTCCATTAATAATGCAAAATCAGCTCTTCATAATTTGAGTTGTGAGACACCTCCTAATTCATGCGATGGGAGTGGTGAGATATGGAATCTAACTGATTATTCAAGTATTCCATTGGCACAAGCTGGTGAATTTCACCTTGATTGCATTGTGAGGTATGCTCATCTTTTTTCTTTCAGCCCACATACAAATGATTTGACCACGTTTTTGATGGCACATAAGAGTGGAATGGATAAAGAATTACGCAAATCACTTTGGTATGAGATGCTTCCATCTTCAAAAGAAGAATCCAAATTTTGCAGGTCTCCTAGTTTGTTTCTATTAGATGGGTATTATGATTGGATACAAATACAAAAAATAGAGACTTGGCACATTGGGATGCCGATTGTGATAAGAGTGGTGCAACATCAACATGGTGGTTCCTTTCTGAGACTAACTTGGAACCTTGGGATTACATTGTTTTGCAGTTCGACAACTGTTGGGGATGAGAGAGCCAATGTTGAATTTCTAGAGTTTACTCCTATGGTGCATCGGTTTGGTTCTTTCAAACAACAATTCTTTGAGTTGTTGGCCAAGTTTACGTAGTATTTGATTACTCTTCTTACAAGAGGTTTTCAGGAGGTCTCTTGTGTTGGTACCTCACAGGATAGTGCTTTGAGCAGATGGTGCTGCAGGTTTTCTAGGTTGACTTGGGACCATCCTTGGTTTCAGTTTGGCTTAGTCCATTGATTGTGGGGTTGTATTGGCATTTCTTGAGGACAAGCAATCTTTGGGAAGGGAGGATTGTAATGTCCCCCTTTTCGAGTTCTCTTGCTTTGCAGTTGGCATTGACTTTTTGGGGTTGTGTCAACATGTTCAAAGGGCTAAATTGATGTTACCAGTGAGCTCAGGAGGTCTAGAGGAGTCATAAGATGCTTTCAAATGTTATTTTTGGCTTCCATTTTGAGCTCCAAGATTCTTGGAGGGAGCGTCTATTTTTAGTAAGTCACCCAATCAGGTCCATTTATCAGTCAATTTTAAGTTTCAATGCATTTAGGCCATTTCCGCTAATTGGGTGTAATATTGAGCTATATTTAATTAATTTTACTAAGGTTTCCATTTTAATTAAAATAATTATTCGAGTAGTATTATAGCTCGTTCGAAAGAAAACAAAAATATTTAAATAATGAGATGCTTAAAAGTGACTTTCAGTGCCGGAAATGTTTTAAAAATAAAATAAATTGCTTTTTGGAGTTAAAAGGTTTAATAAATAAATAAAATGATTTTAAAAAAGGAGTTTTTGGAAAGTTCCCTAAAATGCTTATAAAAAGGGGGAACTGAGAGCTTATTTGGTATGTTGAGTTTATTCTATTTCTCTGATTGAAACCTTTTGGTTTTGGAGATTGAACTTCGTTCATCTCTGCCTCTGGAGGACAAAAACCCTCATGGGAAGATCAGTTTTGGTGGTGAAAGATTCCTCCCTAACCGGTGATTGGCGGAGTCACTCAGATTTCACATTGGTACTTCAATGGTTATGGTATGAAATTAGTGAAGATTTTGAAAAGATAATTTTCAGGTTTGTTGTTGTGATCGAAATTTTGCCAATAAAGTATGTCTGGATGCTATGTTGTGAAATAAGGGTTTTGTAGGGATTTTTTATGTCAGACAGATAGTTTAAATAATTTGTGATATTTGTGAACAAATACAAATTGTTTGAGAATTTATGAAAAGCTTAATGAAGAGTTTGAAAGGGATGATGAAGGGAGGCGTCCAAGTACGAGGCAGATTTAGATGAATGAACATGGTTTAATTTGCTAGAGGGATGTTGGAATAAACAAGGGCTGGCTGCTGCCTTTTATGGTCACATATTTCACATTGGAAAGGCTGCGTGGGGTTTCGTTGTTAGGAAGTGTGGTGCCACTTCCTACACTCATTCGTGGAGTCCTTGGAGCTAGCTGCCCCATTGGGAGGTGATTTGGAGCTGTTCATAGGAGTTGCTGCTGTAGGAGTGTTTAATTTTGCAACTTTATTTTTTTGCCCGGCCATTTCAAGGGATTATGGATCATCCATTGCATTGTATGTGGCGTTTGAAAGGTTGGATATCTTTAGTTGTCAAATTTTTTTGTATTTCTGATTTATATAAGCATTATCAATTGTTATTGTATTAGTTTCCAATGATAATGGAGTGCAGCAAACTGTTTGACTAAATGTCCGTTTTTTGTCCATATAATTCGATATGCAATGGTGAATGTTTAATGATCTAAATATTACAACAAGCTGTCCTGTAACTCTCACACTTAGAAATTCACATTGGTAAAGCATATTACAAGGTGTTTGACGAATTGCCAACTCACTAAAATGAAAAAAATTGAGTTTGCTTCACAAAATCCTGGTTAGGGATTTTACATACTTGATGATCTCTAGTTTTCTTCAGTGTGTTCTCTTTGAGGTTCTTGTTCCCCCTTCTTGGCTATATATGTACTAGCAGTTTTACAAGACTCCGACTTGCCTTTGACTTGGCAAGCTGATTTTTGACTCAAACTCAAACTCTACACCTAGACTTGGTGCATACTTGGAAAATTGAAAAACTCAAGAAATTTAGAGATTTTTAAGGAATTTAAACTTGTTTCATGCACCCTTTGATAAATAAACCTTAAAACCACAATAACCTCATCAAATAGAAACTACTTTGATCACATACACACACATACATCGATCACATAAGTAGAAACACAAATTTCAGCTAAAGGAAATTACAGTAGTAACACAATTAGATATATAAATGTTGTCAATGTATACAATACTCATGGAATATGAAATCCATGGCATGAAAAGTTCCAAACAAATATTAAAACAAAAGCTATAAGTCTATTGCTCAGAGGAGCCTACATCACTCAACCCTCTTGCATAGGCGTCTAAGATAGGTCCTAGATGATGATGCAACCATGATCTTTTCTTGACATCCAAGGTGTTTGCTTATGCCCTATCCTCCTCCTTTGCCATGGCTATTGCCTCTTCCTTTCTATCCACTTGGTCAACCTAATCAAGGTCCTCATCACTAACGATAGGATCCTCAGCCTCATTGATCCAATCTGATTGTGGATCAACGTCCTCTAGTGTGATGGGTGATAAGTCAATGCCCAAAATCTGTCTATGGCGAAGGTGAAGGTTGTAATCAACATAAACTAGACCATTCAACCTTTGCACTAACAACCTATTGCGCTTCTTGGAGTGTATGTGCTCAAACATACTCTAGTTGTGCTTACAACCTGAAGCACTGCATGGTTGGCTCAATACTCGATCTACAATCCTTTGAAGATTTGGTACCTTAGCACCAAATCTTTTCCACCATGCATTTGAGATGAGAAAAAGAAAAAAAGTCAATCTTATTGTCCAACTTTAAGTTTCAATATTTAATAATAATAGAAAAGAAGATTTTTTTTTAATTTTTAAACTTATATGATGCCCTTAATAAATTTTTACGTGGCTGCAATGTCAACCGAGTAGCCTTGCATATATCTCGTGCAAAGAGATCTCCTTGTGCGAGTCTATAAATCTCAAACTCGGTGACTATTTGTGCTTCAACGCTAGAATCAAACATCATCCGCTCTATGGCTATGTAGAGCCCACTCAGAATCTCCTCATCCACCTTGAAATCGGGGCGGAATTGGAATGTCAGATAAAGGAAATATGCAATTGCATGTAGGGGCTTGTGAAGTTGGAGGTGCCATCGTCTATCAATGATCTCCCAAATGGGGCGATACTTATCATCGACTCTCGTATAAATGGATTTAATGGCTTCTTTGGTCCTATCCATGCCCAAATTTATGTAGCCTATTGTGGGCTTCTCCTTATCAGCAACTTGTAGGAGAACCACTAAAGGCTCTGTGAACTACATTTATTGTGAAACATTAGAATAAGAGTCAACAAAAATAAGCAAATAAAATAAAAATAAGAATGAAAATATAATGTAGAATTAGTAATTAGTAATTACATTTACCTTTACAATCTCCACAGTAGTTACCCAAAAGCCTTGCTCATCAAAAATCTAATTTGCCACATCTTCCCTTGCATTGGTTTTAGCATATGATGAGGAAGTCCACTCCTTACTAACATGCGCCTCAAAGCTCTCTTTAATTGCAGCAAGGATTGTAATGTGATGAAATTGGTAGCAAACCGGGTTATTTTTAGGACAAGTCAACTCCTTTTTCCTTTTGAACTGCCTCATGAGGTTGAGGACCCATGTGTGATTTGTATATGAATTTACAAATATTTTTTTCTATCTCCACACATGCTTTGATCCATGCAATCTTGCCAAGATCCTCCAATATGAGGTTAAGGCAATGAGCAGCACAAGGAGTCTAAAATAATGATGGGTGCCTATCCATCAGTAGTCTATCTGCAACAATATGATTTGCTGCATTATCTGTAACTACTTGCACCACATTCTCCTCACCTACATCAACCAAGACTCTCCCTCCAAAGCTTTACAAATGAATTCAGCATTTTTGGTGTTCCCTGATGCATCAATAGATTTGATGAACACTATGCCACTTGAAAAAGAAACAAAATCAATGATTCAATAAAACATAAATTAAAAATCTTGATTCTTAATCACTAAATCAATGCATTTTAGGAAGTAAAATCACCCAAGGAAGAAACAAGAAAATTGAGCAATGTTCTATTTCTTCTATCCATCTAACCATTAGTCATGATGGTGCAATCCTTCTTCCTCCATATGTGTCGCTGCTCCTCTATTGCGGCTTTCACATCAACCACATTTTGTTAACAAATGGGGTCCTTTATCTCCTCATCATTAGGGGCTTTGAATCCCACTTCACAGATAGTAATGGCATCAACCAAGTTTTTCCAATAAGGAGACCTAACACAAGTAAATTAAATAAAATAAGTATTGTAAAATGGAGAATTTAAATTTGAATTTGACATAGCTCTAAATATAAAAATTCAAGAGACAGAGAATCAACTATCAAGCTATATATATATATTTTTTATTCAAGGGGTAAACACTTTTGACCGGAGCTATGAACCGGAATACAACCATTCAACAATACCACCCCAACGGGGTTTGAAGCTTGGTGGCAAGAACAACAATGCCACCTTTAAACCAACACACCATGCCAATACCGGCTATCAAGCTATATATTTTAAAACAAAAAAATAAATAAAAAATTATTTGGCCATGTGAAATGAAATGTCACAATAGAACCAAAAGTCTCCAATTGCACTCTTGGTTGCATCATGTTTATCTTTGTTCCAACCTCCAACCCATGCTCTCAAGTGACGGTTGGTAACCTAGAGTAGTGCGTGGCAAAATATATGAATCCAACCTAGATGCATGAACTCTAAGCCTAATGCTAACATTGCCACTGCCACTAGCACTAGCACTACCAACATCCAAAGATGGAGGAAATGTGGGAATGGAAGAAGAAGTCTCCAACTCTACCAATGGCTGCCATCTCCTCTCTTTGCCTCTTTTTTAATTCTTTTTGCTGCTCAAAGGTTTTGTTGATGTTTTTCGTGATCGCACTAACGTGAGAATAAAGTCGCCAACTGCCACCCTATTCTCTCTGATCAAAGTATCCAAAGATGCCTTATTTGCAAGAAAGTCTGCCCATCTAACTCCAAGGTTCTTTCAAAGGCTACTAGGCCCTTGGTCTTCGATGTGATTTGGCTGGCATTTCAAGGGACTTTACTAATTGTTCAATAGCGGAGGAAGTTAACCAAATGCTCTCAAGGTTTGTCAATTTCCTATTCTAATCGAAAGTACCGAATTGAAATGGTGTAAGGCTTGGGAGAGCCTAATCTACCCACATGTGGACATGGTTTATCAATTCACAAGCTTCAACTAGGCTCGCTTTTGCCTTTGCTTCTTGGAGCAACTCCACAGAATCGTGCAACTTTCTGGAAGGAGTAGAGTTTAAGGTGTTCAGATCACAACTTATATGAAAATACTACCACAACGACGCATATAAAATACACAAATCATGATCGGTTACATATGATATTCCAAATGACCACATGATTCACCATCGGAACACACTAGTGGTATGGATAGACAAAGTTTGTTCAAATTGAAGACCACATTCCACAATTACTATCTACTGCTTGCATGAAATGAAACTTATTCTACTTTAAGTCACTACTCGAATCAGAAGGACGAAGAAACCTTGCTAGCTACTCACAACAAAAGACGAAATTCATCATCAATGAAAATTCTTTTTTATTGGGAGAGTGTTCACAACAATTTCTTACAAAGCCTTTAAGGGAAAGCCTTCTTCTTCAACTACTTAACAATTTATACTAAGCTACTTCTAGTTTGTCACCCCATTCTAACTTCTACCTAATTCTAATTGCCCTGAATGTACAAATGAAGGGGACTCTTTTTATAGATGGCCGCCCACCTGGACGGCCAGACATAATCGAATCGGATGGCCCGTGATCAGGCCACCTCAGCCCTAAACAAGATTTTCCCTAAAAACCGCCACAAAGGAGAGTGGGGTAATAAATGAGCCATTAATGGCAACCATCTTCTAGAAGATTCCCGTTTGTAGACGCGTTCACACTGTTCTGTTGCTCGCGTTCAGCCAATTCTGTTGATTGCTTGGAGGAGGGTAAAAGAGTCTCTAGGATTGCCTCCTCAGATAGTAAAATTTGGTAGAATCTGGAGTTCAACTACTCTTGATCTTCTTCTTGATGTTGTTCTTCGACCTTGCTCGAACTTCCACTCTTTTCTCCATTTTGAGTTTTGAAAACGCTCCTTCTTTGTCGCTAAGTCTCAACACTTAGCCATTTTTCGCAACTTTCTTCCTTCATGTGAAACTCATAACTTTGTCTTCCTCCGAAGATTGCAATATCATCGTGCTTCACCGCTTCAAGTCATCGTGCTCTGGCCTCCACGTTTCTCCTGCAAAACAGGCAAGGAGAAGAGAATTAGAACATTTCATAATATAAATTCAACTTACTTACCAGGATTTTTACATTCTAACTTCCACGGGTTCATCGTTTTTCTAGCCAACTTCGCGTTCAAATTCTTCATGCCTTAGTCAAATTTCCAACCTATCTTGCATTCTGCTTGGGCGTACTTCACTCTGATATTTCATCCAACTTAGACTCGAGAAGAAATGCCTTCATCAGGAATTTGATCAAAAATCATCTAGGCGATCACCTTCAAATTCATCCACCAAGGCAAATTTTATCTTGAAAACATGTTTTATTCCTTGCCTTAGAAAATTTTAAATTTTCCCTTAGGAAAATTCATCAACCTGGTGCCCATCAACAATATTCACCTTGAAGGCCCCGACAAAGTGTGGAAGACCTTAAAATCCATTCCTCATCGCAGACGTCCAATACCCAGAAGAAAATTTTCTTTAGAACGCGTCGAATCCATGGGTACACAACGAACGGGTTCATTTAATTTTTGAATTTTGGACCTTAGAAAAATAATTTTCATCAAATTTAATCCATTTCTTCATCCTTGAGCGCATTTCCTTGCTCTGACTTGAAATTTCTCATTGACCCTGTGAAGCTGGGGTATTCCGACTCATTCCTGCCGATTTTATCCATGTCTCTGAAAATTTCATCTCCTCCATCAGACTTAGGCGTATTTTCCTCTAGAGGTGGAATTTAAATATTTATACTTAGAAAAATATTCTATCATTTCATCACTAGCTTGGGCGCATTTAAGCTTTTGTCCTACCACTTGCAAACACTTAGAAAATATTTCTGGCTTCCTTCTCATCTAGGGCGCAATTCATGGGTAGTGCTTCCATTTTGTTACTTAGAAAATTCTTCAAGCACTTCTCTTCAAGGTAGGGCGCATTTGGGGAGTTAGACTTCAAATTTCTATGTTTAGAACATTCTCTAGCTCTCCACAAGTTAAGGCGTATATCACAGGGGGCCCACTTAAATTTTGTATGACTTAAAGATTCCTTAACAGCCTTCTCAAATAGCTAAGGCGCATGCATAGGGTCAAACTTCAAATGTAGAACACTTCCTTCAAAAGTCAAGGCGTATGGGATGGGGCCCACTTAAATTTTGGACGCCTTGATTCTTTGTCTTCATGCATGCATGTATTCTTGTCTTCAATTGGACATATTTTGTCCTTTTCCTCCTTTGCATGCATTTGCTTTGATTTTGTCATCATATGTCTTGCATGCATCTTAGGCGCATATGGGTGTGCCTACTTCAAATTTATAACACTTAGAATATTTTCTAAGTCTTTATGCAAGTCAAAGGCGCATTCAGGGTGCTGAGCTTCTAATTTTGAACATTTGAAATTCTCTCTGCCAATTCTTCAACTAAGGCGCACTCAAGAGGTCATGCTTTCAATTTTGAAATACTTAATAAATCCTCCAACTCCCTCCACTAGTCAAGGGCGCATTTGAGAGGTGGAACTTCTAGTTTTCATGACTTAGAATATTTTATACTCCCCTCATGACCTTGGGCGCAAATGAGGTCCTCTACATCAAGTGTTAGCACTTAGAAATTTTCACTTGACTTCCATTTGGCAAGGGCGCATATAGAGGCATTTGCTTCAAATTTACTATACTTAGACAATTTCCTCCAGCTCCTCACAAGTCAAGGCACATTTGAGGGGTCTTCTTCAAATTTCGAAGACTTAGAATATTTCAAATTCCTCCCATTAGTCCAGGCGCCAATAAGAGGTCTTGCTTTCAGTTTTGAACACTTAGAATATTTTAGAGTCCCATCTTCTAGCAAGGGCGCAAATCATAGCCTGAGCTTTCAATTTCAATGCCTTCACAAAATTTCTTGCCTCATCTTCAAGGTTAGGCGCATCTGGCATGCTGAACATTCAATTTCTACTCCTTGGAGGACTTTTGCTATGTCATTCTTCAAGTGGGGCGCAAATAGGAGGGGTTACTTCAAGTTTGAATGCCTTAGAAAATTTTCAATCACCCTCTCTTCTCCCTGGGCGCAAATGGAGGGGTGAACTTCAAATTTCACAGAGTTAGAAACTTTTTCAAGTCTTCACCTTGAAGGGCGCATTTATCATGGTCTACTTTCATTTTTCAAACTTAGACAAATTTCCTGGAGCCTCTCATGAGTCAAGGCGCACTCAAGGGGTGGGACTTCAAATTTCACCATACTCAAACTTTTCCAGCCTCCTCCAGCTTCAAGGGCGCATTTGAAGGCCTTTACTTCAAATTTGAAATACTTAGGAAAATTTTGGACTCCCCTATCTTCTCAAGCTTGGGCGCATTTCCCTAGGCAAGCTTCCATTTTTCATACCTTAGCAAAGTTTTCATCCATCTTCAGCTTCTTAAGGCGAATTCACTGGTTGGACTTGAAATTTCTCAGGCTTAGTGAACTCTTTATAGTTTCGCTTGACTCAGAACGATTTGTTCATGCTAGCCCTAATTTGCCCTAATTTTCTATTTTTAGAAAGTTTCCCAAATTTTGAATTTCAAGCTAATTTCAAGCTCCAAAAGGGCTGGATTTTGCTTTGTTCTGAACCTCGGGATGCATTTGTGCTGTTGATGCCTGATATCTGTCTGTACCTGCTATTTTTAGCAACCTGCTAAAAATAGAAATTACTCAAAAAGTCTCCAAATTTCATGTGTTGAATGCCTGAAGCTTGGTGATCGTAACTGGATGCTGTGTTTGCTTGAATGCCCTATTCTGCCCTTGATTTTAGGAAACCCTAATTTCCCTGCCTTGGCCTACTAAAAATAGCAATTATCTGATTTTTCATCCTCTGCAATTTTGTTTGTCTTGAAATTCGTGCCAAGGACCCCTTATCACATGTTTGACTTGTATCTGCTGAGATCTGATGTCAACCTGCCATTTATAGCTGCTTCTTAGGTGACTTACTATTTATAGTAAGTGTTTGTTTCTGAGACTTCCACTGCTCCGATTGACTTGAAATTTGAATGAGGTGCTCCTCACTACGTGACCTTGCTGTTGACACTGGCGCATGCAACTGACTTTCTATTTTTAGCCTGTTTCTGGAATGACTTACTATAAATAGTAAGTACTCTGTTTGCCTTCAAATTTTACCAGCAGACTCCTTGAAAGATGCTGATCGCGGTGGTTTACACCGGTTTTCAAAAATTCTGACATTTTACCCCTCTTTTTGGGTCCCGAAGCTGGAAACCCTAATTCATCTTGCATGCCTATCAAACGATCTTCGTTTGTCCTTGTTTTGTTGCATTCTTGATCGGCTCGTGATTTTTGAGCTGTCGGAAATTAGGTAGGGATCGTCTGTTAAAAATAGTAAAGTTCGCTAGCGAATTGATTATCGTTTAAATGTCACACCATGTGAAGCTCGAAAAACCACGGGAATCATCAGGCGTACAAAAAAGCGCGTACAGCAGAAATGGCGGGAAGGCGGGTCACGAAAGTTGTTATCTGGACACAAGTATTTATACCGTTGAAGATCTCAAAAACCGGAAGAATATCGCGGACATGCAAAGAAAAAGCTCTAGCATCAAAGCGCGAAATTTGTCGCAGGCGGATTCTTTAAAAGTAGAAGTTAATGCTGTTTTAGAGCTCAAATTTCGCCTGGCGGTCGATGTGCTCACAGAATGTAAGCGTGACTATCGGGAATCTCAAAATCTTGTGGTGCTTGTAATTGCCCACTTCACCCAAAATAGTAAATCACAGGATTTGATGAAAATTTCTTTGAGAGCTGTTGGAAACATCGCGACAACAATGTTAAGCTCAATTTTCAATATATTCACCCTATTAGGCCTCGGTTGACCGAGGAAAGATGGAAACCCCAATTTTCAGACTTGGCCAAATTTCACGTTAAGGTTCAACGGCGGGCACATCCCGAAAAGACAAACAGTAGAAAAGAGAGACAACAACAAAACGACCGAAAAACAAAGCCAAAATTAGGGGGTCCCCATTTGCAATGGGGCGATGTGTGAAAAAGGTCACAACAGGTTTTCCAATTGAACTTGCACTTCATGGATAACCTTAGGAGGCACTTTTGAGCATGGATTAGCATCTTGGCCTCATATATGTGCAAGCTAATATTTCAATCTATTAATGCCTCCCCCAAGCATAATTGTTTTGCAATGAATACATGTTACCTCTCCTTTCTTTAGCCCAAGGTTAATAATGACATGTTTCCAACAAGGGTCCTTTCTAATTGGAGTTTGAGACATTGTGATAAAGACAATTTATAAATTTAAACAATGCTGCAATAACAGATAAATAGAAAAAGATTAACATTCATAGTTTATAATTAAACTAATATATCTAAAAACCTAGGGTTTGCAAGTATAAAACTATATTTTTTTTTACAAAAACACCTAGGGCTTGTTCTTTATTTAGTAAAGCAAAATACAAAAAAGAAAGAAGAAATGTAGAACAGAAATGAAATTTTTGCTAAAAAAAAAAAACCTTCCAAAATTCAAACTTACCTCTTAAATATTCCTTGAAATCAATGATGAGTTCTTTCCAATCCTTTGTAGACTCCTCTAGATGCACTATGAGTAGCTACAAACCTGCCCAAATGTGATTCAACCACCGATTTTGTGCAATCTCCTTGCTGGTTTTCCTTCAATGCAAATAAATTTTGTCTCAAATCCCTCTTTTTTCCTTCATTGGCTTAAAAATGAAATGAAGTGCATTTTAGGGTTAAGGAGGCAAATATAAAACAAAATTTTTTAAGGGAAAGGCATTTATTATGTTTCTTTTTTTGTTTTAACTTTTTGCCTGCCGCAGCTGAGTCCCAAGCTTGGGACTTGCCTAGATCCGGTGAGTCTCCAAACTCGGCAAATTTGGCAAGTACTCGAGATTTGAGTCTCACAAACTCATCGAGCCTGGCTCGTCTTAGGACTTGCCAAGTCTAGGCGAGTTTTGTAACATTGTGTACTAGTTTCTTGAACACTTGTGTGGGTGGTCCCTTCTTGTTTTGTACTTCTTTGCTTTTGTTCTTTCCCTTTGGGGGGCCTTTCTAAGTTCTCTCTCTAGAACTTTTAATTGTAAACTGCTGTACTCTTGGGTCCCATTAACCCACTTTTGGTCATTTGTTAACATTAATATAATTTCTTTCTTTCTTTCTTTTCTTGTTTCATTGCAACATCACTACAGCTGTATTTCAAAGTAGATTTAGCTTCCTTGCTACTGAAACAGTATAACACCAAACTTATGTGTCTAGACTGGAAGTATATGATTGGCACTGCTCAATGAAATATTAAAAGCAATTCATACATACCTTAATGGATACAATTAATATGTATTTTTTGAATCTTATAAAAGCAAAGTGATCAATTCTCTTTATAGCATTTCACCTGCATCTTCTATAAGTTATAATTTCTAGCCCAGGGAGCATGATTATATGTATCTAGTGACAATTTCTATGTTTTTTTCACTTATTAAATAACAGATAGTTGAGAATGATGCCTCTATTATCAACTATATTTCTATTTGATGTGGTGTACAAATGAAGCATTCCATAGTCTGCTCATATATTCAATTTCAGTAAACGTATTCAAATACTGAGACCATTATGGTTGATCTTTGATGCTGCAGCTTAAACTGTTTTTTTCTACGGTGACTTTTGCAAAACCAAAGAGCAGCCGCAATTCCAGTATAGGTAAGCATATCATATTTGAAGGCCCAGCCAAGTAAAATTTAGATTACTGAGTGTAAATTGTAAATTTCCCAGAACATAATAAATATGTAGTTTAAAGATTGTTCTTACTGTGTGAGAAAAATCTAGTTTTTATTATATTTGTATTTTTGGAATTGAAATCATGTGATTGTGGAGTTTTTAGTGTAAAATATACTTCTGATGTCTTTAGTTACGAATTCACATTTTGAAAACTATATTTGTGCCTAACAATATGCCTTGTTAACTGAGAAAATCAAGTTCCTTAGTTATGATATACCTATGTTTCTATGATTTATGTGCCTAGTTGTACTACACAAATCATTAATATTGTAATTAGTTGTTTAAGGTATGATGGGTGCAACTAGCAGACCTACCAATGATACCCTGTACACAAGTCATTTATATACTTCCAAAAATCTGGGCATTTCTCTTGTACTCGATGTATCCTTACCTTTGGTGCCTTTCATACATTGTGTTTTCTAAATTTATGCTCTATGCAACACAAGGGTGGTGTGGATGCATGCAACACATGGTACAAATCTCCAAGACTTGGATACTTGGGCATGAGGGTGCAGGGATATGCAAGATGTAGATCCTCAAGAATATGAGTTAGCTGTAATGTCAAAACTAAAAACATCAAAATTGAAATTAAAACTTGAAACGTAAGATTTTTAGGAAACATGGTAAAGTGGAAATCAAATACATTCTATTGTATTGCTTTTATTTATAATCTTAATGCATCAATCAATATTATGATCCAATACATGTGTTGATATTTTTTGTTACAATGTGTAAATTAAAATTTTAAAATCGTGCAGTTTCAAATTACATCATATTGTTCAACAAAAAAGTGGTAAGAGAGTCACCTATCAAGATAAGTATTCTGTTTGCTAGTTGAGAGTCTTTCCTTGCTGGAAGTTGATGGCCTTCAATCATAGCTTGCTTGATGTTTGTTGAAAAATGTTGTTTACTGTGAAGTGTGAATAATACAAAGAGAAGAATGGAATTTGAGAACTAACTTAAGTTGAATGAATAGAATGATCATAGATACATTGGTTTTATTTTTTTACGTTTTACCGTTTGTAACCCTTCTTCTTGCTTTTCTATTGTTTTTTTAACAAGGTTTGTGTCTCAATTAGGGTATGTACCTGGTGTGTTGGGCTGTATCTGGTATGATAGGGTGTGGAAAGGGGTGCATTTTGCACCCACATCAGCATACCCGATACAATTGTGTTTCAGGTGCAAGTCAATTTTTGTTAGGTACACTTACCCAGATGTTGTTTCCCCTTTTATGACTGTTTCTTTAGATGGTCTCTTGGAATATGTTTCAGAATATCATTTGGAGAAGTGGAACTCTCTTGCACAGTCCTTGTTAGTTGAATGGTGGCAAGGTTGTTTGGGTGCACATTTTCGGGGTGGCATTTTTTGGGTACAGGGTGCACAGTGCTGAACCACAAAACTGGGTACGTGAGGAGATTTCACCTATTAATTGTGTGGGGTCAAATTGAAAATTAGGAAATAACTTTTGCAATGATAACAGTATTAGAAAAATACTAATGGCACATGATTATTGATTCATGTTTCATATTTTTTAAATGCTTGCATGTCATCACTTGGAAGAGTGATGCTCCCACATGCTAGTTACATTGCAAAATCTCTACTCACGATGCAAAATATTCTCCCTCCACTCTGCTTCCCCACAATTGAAAAATCCACAAAAATGGAAAAACAGTTCTAGCCTTAGATCTTAGTCTAGATGCCACAAAATATCTTTAAAGAACGCAAATGTGTAATGCCCCCTAATTGGGGTATGCCTGATTTTGCCCAAAAGTAACAATTCCAACAATATAATTTGTTTTAACTTTTATAAATAGTATTTTAAAATTAAATCATATAAAAGTTATTGAACTTAAGAGTAAATATACAATTAGTATAAATAACATCGTCTAATTGGATCTAATCTATAGTTTCATTTCCAATAACCAACCATAGAAAGGATTGGAAAGGAAAGCACGATAGGGTGCCCGGAGACTGTTCATCACAATTAAGCCCAAGACCGTGGTAGTCACCCCTTGGCCCACAAGTGGCAGGAACTCCCGTTACCATCCACATGGGGTGGCCTACTTATATTGTGGAACCGGTCTGCTGCCTCTCCCAATTGTGTTCCCTTGCTAATTCATGCTTGATTGCTTATAGGGAAACAAATAGATTAATTCCATAATTATAAGAGCCTTAAATAGATTAGCAATTCCCATTAGTAACTAGGTTTAAGATATGTTGTACCCCAAATTAAAATTTTTGCTACACTTAGGTATTTTGAAGAAATGAGTAAAAGTCTTGTTAAAACTGTCAAAAAAGGTCAAAATTGGGGTTTGCACATCTTGCATGAGGGTCAAAAACTCAAAAATTTCAAAATATGACGATTTGGGTCTGCTTAGAGTGACCAAATCTACAAAACCCAGATCTCAGTTTTTCATCCCTACTTTTTAGGAAAATTGCTATTTTTAGAAACTTTCCAAAAGTAGTAAACTTTTTTTGGGTTTCTTTTGAAACAGATGTTGGTAAAATTTTCTAAAAATAGAAAGTTTGGCTTCTAGGTTTCAAACTAATTTTGATTGGTCAAAAATACTAACTCATTAGGTTGGTGCAGTCAGAATCACAAAACGACCAATTTTGCCCTAGTGGGTCTATTTTGCTTTTTCAATTTCAGAAAGCATTTCGGGAACTCTGAAGCCATCAATGGAGGCCAGTCAGTTGCCAGGTGTGAGATTCAACATTCAAGCACTGAACAAAAGGTGATGATGAACGTGCATGCAAATTGAAGAAAGGCAAAGGCAAGCATGAGGAATGGAGAACGGTGAAACTTGTAGAATAAAAACTAAGTTTGGAAGCCATGGGCGCCCTAGCTAGCTAGAGGCGCCCAACTTTTCAGGGCATCAGATGGTGGAATCAGGTTTCTTGCTCCAAGGCAAGGTTGTTCAGATTCTTCCCAACTCCGTAGTGAGTTCGACAGTGCAATCATCAGCTCAACCAGTCATCCAGAACTCAAGATCAGACAGGGAGGTTTCTACCAAGAGACAAAATGCAAGCTGTGAAAATCAAGCAAAATAATTCAAGTCTGGGAACTTTGGGCGCCCCAAGTGGCCAAGGGCGCACAACCTTTTGGAGGACCAAATCCAGCTGTTAGGGTTTGCAAATGAGCTCAATCTCTTCAGGATTTAGTCAGCTTTGCAATGGATGTCTTCGTTAGATCATTAGACTTGTCAATCGCCAGAAAATCCAGATTGAACGGGTGATGTAACATGAAGATTCAAGCTTGAAGATTGAAAATTTTGCAAAATGGCTAAGTCTGGAGGAAATGAAATTGAAGGAGGTGGGTTGTCAATCGCCAGAAAATCCAGATTGAACGGGTGATGTAACATGAAGATTCAAGCTTGAAGATTGAAAATTTTGCAAAATGGCTAAGTCTGGAGGAAATGGGCGCCCCAGAAGGAGGTAGGCGACCAAACTTTTGAGGGCCTAAATGGATAAATTTACAGACGAAGCCTCCAACATGACTTCCTCAGATTTGATCAAGCTTTCCAACGCAATCATCAGCTCGTCAATCAGAGTTGGCATTCATCAAATATCAAATGCGGATTAGAGGGGTAAAACATGAGCAAAACATCAAAAGTCAAAAGCAAGGTGGAAGATACAAAATAAATTCTAACTATGGTGAAGTTGGGCTCCCTAGGCTTAGACATCAAATATCAAAGGCGGATCAGAGGGGTAAAACATGAGCAAAACATCAAAAGTCAAAAGCAAGGTGGAAGATACAAAATAAATTCTAACTCTGGTGAAGTTGGGCGCCCTAGCTAGCCAGGGTGCCCAAGCTTTTGAGCCCTTAGATGCAGCTTTCAAGAGACCCCCTTTAGAATCAGTCAGGCTATCTAGTGAATCTGACAACCAGTCGATCCGATCAGTCTAGCTTCTGGAATCATGAATTCATCAGAAGATCAAAGGGAAATGAAGAGAACTTGAAGAATGAAGAATCAAGCAAAAATGGCTAACACTGGTGGACTTGGGCACCCCAGGAGGAGATGGGCGCCCATGATTTTGAAGGACAAAATGGAGTTTTTGGCTAAAACTGCCTCTAGAACAATCTCTTCAGAATCAATTAGGCTCCGCGATGGATCACTCCGTCAGTTCATAGGATTCTGCGAGCATCCAAAAATCAAATCCAAACTAGGGTTCAAAATCAATCAAAGAAGAGTTGAAAAACTCAGAAAAATTACTAAGCCAGATGAAGATAGGCGCCTCCAGCCAAGAAGGGCGCCCAAAATCCCATGCCTTAGTCAAATTTCTCAAAATTTCAAAATTTCAAGATGAAGGAAAAACATCTATGTTCAATGCACAAGCAGATTCTAGGGTTTGGAGGATTAAAGCAAAAGAAAGCAGAGTTATCTCAAGCCTAAAACTTATTTAAGAGGCCCTTTCTATTCATTCTTCATCATTCTTGCAGGTGGCGTCCAAGGGAGAGAAGAGCAGCAAACAAAAGATTTTCTTTTCATGATTTGAGAGCCATAGCTTGCTGATTTTTGAAAGTTCTTCATCAATTTTCAGACCAGCAACACAAAGGCCTTGCTTTTTCATGCTTTTTCATTCAGAACATCAAATTTTTGAAGAAGGTCAAGGTTTTCAATTTTCAATGATGTGGGTCATCTCAGCTCATCATTCTGAACAATTTTTGAAGAAATTTTTCAAATTGCAGCGGCTGCTTTTTCCTTGCATGTCCATGAAATCATTAAAACTTTTAAGATTTGATCATTTAGGTCCTTTCTAAACATTCTTATGAACAAAACCCAAATCACAACTTTTTTTCAAGAAAAATTCAGATTCTAAGGTTTGCTGCTTTTTCAATCAGCCTTAAGTATTTTTCAAATCTGATCAATTGGGTTCATCTCAAATGTGCTTCTGAACAAAATCCAAATGCCAGCTTTTTTTGTGAAAAATTGAAGAAATTAGGGTTTGCTGCTTTTTTAGTCACACTCAAAATTTTAAAAAACGGACGATTTGGGTTTTCTTGTAACGAAATTTTGAACAAAACCCATATCTCAGAAAAAAATTCAAAAAATTTGTCCATTTGAAGAAGAAAAACCAGCATTCTAAATTTAGAAAGTGTGCAAAATTTGTCTGAATATAGGTAAGTTTACAGGCAATCTTCAAGGTTTTTCAGAATGGAGTACACTCCCCTTGAGTACAAGACCAAATCAGCTCTCTACCGCGACTTCATCAAAATAGCTGAGACTGACTTGCACCACAGTAAGCCAGAGTTCAATTTGCAAGCATTGGAGAATGCAGACAACATTGTAGTCAAGCATCTTGGTCACTCTGGACTACTCGCAACAATGTCCATTCCTATTTCAGTGTAGAGTTTGGAATTTGTAATCGCATTACAAATTCCAGACTCTGCATTAAAATAGGAAAAAGCATTACAATCCGACAACTCGAGAGATTTAGTCAGTAGATGGAAGAATGATTTGTAGCCTAAAGCCAGACGTGATTGAAAAATGCTTCTCAATTCCACCTTGGCCTGAAAGTGTGACTATCTCCAAGGAAGAATGTGAAAGAATATGGGACATGCTTAAGGAGAAATGTAGCAAGAAGATTGCACAAGAGTGGATGAGTATGATTTCCATGATGTCAGCAAGGTTTGAGAAAGCGCCCAATGAGGTTGAAGATTTTTGATATCGATTGCAGATGGTGAAGAAATCCTAGAAAAGCGAAACTTTGCTATTGATAGTATTGATGCACCTGACAAAGACACAATTTCTAGCTTTTTGGCGGATGTGATCGAGATTTAAAGCAGCCTTCATCTAGAAGCTTTCTTTCCGCTTTCTTTCTATTCTCGTCTCAATTCTTATTTACTCTTTGAAGAAGAGAAAGAAGATAAAATGTAATAGTTGGCATTTCCTGTTTTTCCTGCTTTCTTAGGTGGT
>VDFB02133908.1:0-21243 GCA_007258455.2 Sequoia sempervirens | reverse complement strand
TTTAAAGATATATATTATATTATTTTCTACCAAAATATAAAGATTATGTTAATGATTATATCCCAATAATATATAAATTATTATTTATTTAATATTATATCTTTGATACTATAAATTAATTAGTATTAAAATATCAATTAAATATTACATTATATTTTTATAATTATTTATTAATTTATGATGAAGAATATAAGTTTCACTCAAGATATAATATAATATATAATATATGAATATTATATTATATCTTTAAAAATATAAAGATTATGTTAATGATTATGTCTCCATTTCTTATGTCCCTATTAAGATGGAAATTATGGTAGTACAAACAATGGTTGGTACTTGTATATTATTTAAAAATAGGAAATTATTAATTTATTAATTATTTATTATATATAATATTTATATAATATATTATTATATATTTAATATAATATATTATTATTATAGGTTTAACACTATAAATTAATTATTAATTAAATAAAAAAATTATATTTTATAATTGTTTATTAATTTATGATGAGAAATATAAGTTTTCATAATAATTCACTTAAGATATAATATAATCTATAATAGATGAATAATATATTATAATATATAAAATTATATTATTAAAATATAAAGATTATGTTAATGATTATATCCTCATAATGTTTCATATGTATTGCAAATTCACAGAGACCATGAGAGGGCGAGTTTGTGGGATTACAAGATATAATATTTATAATGAATATTAAATATTATTATATAATTATATTATTCATAATATTAAATTATTATATAATATTACAATAATATATTATACCTATTATGATGGAAAAATTTATGATAGTATTAATTATAGCTGGTACTAGCATATTATTTTAAAAAATAAAATTATTAATTTGTTAATTATTTATTATATATAACATTATATAATATATTATATATTTGATATTATAAATTATTGTCTATTTAATATTATACGTTATTATCTATTTAATATTTAATATTATTATTATATTTTAATATTATAAATTAATTTGTATTAAATTATTAATTAAATATTAAGTTATATTTATGGGTACGTGCACCAAGATGGTTCCCAAAAAGGGGGCTTAAGTGGCCATTTTTTTCTAAAATCAGGAAATGCTGACCTTGGACGTGAAATTGAGGATAGTTACACTCAAAATTTTGAGATGGAACAAAAGCAAGGATCGAAGTGCTCCAAGTCTACTTTCTAAACTACTAATTTATTTTGAAAATGGTTGAGATTAAGGGGTTCAAAAGAGGCTAATAGAAATTGGTGTTGTTTTGTCAAACATAATAGCAACTCTTGTACAACCCGAGCACCCAAGGGAACTTTTTTGTAGTAGTATTTTAAAATCACTATAGTCATAAGTTAGCTAATAGCATCTAGTTGATGCAAAAATTTTCTGATATTTTTAATGAATATTTGATTTTTACTAATTTTCTAAGTGGGCACTTCCTGAAAAGCATAATTTTGGTCGTGCTCTCCTTAAAAAATTTTGAAAATATTTGATTTTTTTTTATTTATTTTTTTTAAATTTGTAGAATGGAGTCTAGTTTCTAAAAATGTAATTTATTTAAAATTTTGATGAATGGTTACTTTATAACAAAAAAAACACTAAACACTTCTTTTTGGCAAAAAATAGACATACAAACAAAAGAAATTATGGATGAAAGGCTTAACATTGTCGAAAAGTGAAAAAAATTACATTGTTGGATAGCTAAGAGAGAACCTAACATTACCCATGTTTTTTATTTTGTTAATATTGAAATAGAGTCAATCTTGATGGTGAGTACGGACCCGATTATGTGAAAAATTATAGAATTTGCAAAAACACGTCTCTGGCCTTGTTGGGAATGTCCTTCAAGCCTTTGGGTTGGTATTCCAAGGAAATTAATTTCACTTTTTTCTTTGTTTTTAAATTGAAATAACGCGTGCATGTTATAACGCGAGCACGTTTTTAAAAAAAAAAAACATAAGTGGCCAGAAAATTGGTACCCAACTTCATGCACCTGCCCTTATATAGTTATTTATTAATTTATGATTAAAAATATATAAAAATTACAAGTCATGTAGACAAAGGCATTGACACATGGCATTCTATCACAATATGGCAAGTAGAAATTTATACTTTGATATATAAAGTTGTGATCAATTAACATTTAGTTATGCAATAAAACTATCACATGTGCATGCTTAATAGAATAAAGTAGTGACTGCCATAAAAGCTTCAAAATGGATGGATGAAGGTATGTTAAACAATCAATGCTAGAACAAACAATATTTTTCTTTTCCCAATTTGTTTGATCACAAGACAACTCCAACTATGTGCTATTTCAATGGAGATTTTTGAAATATTTTCCAATGTGTCTACTATGCTTTCAAGAGTGTGCAAAAATCACAATGGAATAGATTTTGGATATGTAATGATTATGTTAATTTAACTTGTTTTAAATAAACTATGTGAAGAATCATTATAGAAGGTACTAGTATTTGGATAATTCATTACAATATATGTGAAATGAAGAAAATGTTGGGCCTTAGAAATTTGACTCTAGGGTTTTAGGCACTTTTCCTCATTTCATTTAAAATGTTGTGATAGTGGGGGTTTGATGGGTTTGGACAAGATATAGGACTGAATTACAACCTGAAAAGTGAGTCAACCTTACCTTGACCAAATTTGGAATGGATTTTAGAAATACAACAATTTAATTAGGCTAATGATGCAAGTTACTATTCAAATGCAAATATAACAGATCTAGACTGTCATAGACAAATTTAGACTTCAAAAACATACTAAGCAAAGTATTGTTCACTTGCAATATGAATTTGGAGCTAATTTTTGAGGACCAAGTCACCTTGGGCAACTATGTCCCAATAGAGGAATTCTAGATTTGCTTTCATAGTCTTCTAGAGCCAGATTAGAGCCTTCTTTTCCCAGTTGTTGCACTGTCAGATCTTCATTAGGTGTCGAGATAACTAAGTTTCCATTTGTTTTCAAGGTGTAGGGTTTGAGTGAAATAATAAACAATTGACGTTCAAACTTCTCCCAATCTTCTTCAAAGATAAAACCTACACATTCAAAGAGAGAGAAAAGGTTGTGCTATATATGGGTTTGCCTTAGTCAAACCCTGTGTTAATGTTTTCACTTTCAAAATGGTAATGCCAATGAAGAGAACTTAACCTTTTGAGGGATAGAGGATAAATGATAAATGAATGATGAATCAACAATGGAATATAGCTCACCACTAAAAATGGCTTACTTGAAGGACTGAAGTCATACAAATCTCCTCAAGGCTTGATTTTCTTGAGGACCTACAAGGGTTAGATTTCACAAACAATATGATAACATGAACATGAACAAAATCACATACACTTTGACATGATGCTTTGATATTGAATTGTTGCAATAAATTTGCTTCTTGACTATTCTTGACTTGCTTGATTGCTTGATAATGCTCTAATTTCCAATAATTTCCAATTAGTTTTCAAATGTTGAAATGACTAGGTATTTATAGGTATTTTATCTAATTTCTCAAAAATTAAATTCTAACAGCCGACATTGGACATTTAAAATTCAAATTATAAAATTCCACATTCGACATCTTCAATTTTGGAGGAAAAATAGGGGGAATAAGTCACCTTAGGCTACTAGGTCCTAGCCCTATTTTGTGAGACTTAAGGTGTCGGGGTAAAATATTAAATGAATGCTTCATTTTTCCACATGCAATTTTTTGGAAAATGTTAAAATGGGCCATGGAATTGACAATTTAAGAAATTAGGTGTACAATTAGGTTGATGCACTTAGGGGGGAACAAAATATAGTGTGAAATTTTCATGGGTGATGATTTATGATGCTATATTTATCCCCCGCTTTATTGAGACTATGAACTTATGCTCAGACTCACACTAAAGTAAAAAATATATCAAGAGGGGTTTGATTGTCTAAATGTTGAAGAGATAGGATGACAATGAATCTAGGGGGAATGCACAAGCCCCCAAGATTCAAGATCCCATGGTAGACCAACATAAGCACAAAGGAACACACATTTATGTGATGTAACGCAAATTGCAAAGGAAGGGTATGAATATCACAAAATAGCAAGCTATGTTATGCCAGGATCCATACCCAAAAGTGTGTATGACTCACGAACTAACAAAATTTGATATTTTCTAGGTGAACCACAAACAAAAGACACCACAGGCTAGTGAAGTCTAATATTAACTAGGTGAGCCCCCAAGATGAAATAGCCAAATAGACTAGTGAAGTCTGATATTCACTAGGTGTGTACCCATGTCAACCTGTAGTGTAGGAAAATGCATACCCTTGCATTTTCACACTTGTTTGGGGCCGCCTTGCTTTATTTATCCCTATTTATGTCTTACTTGGTCCTATTTTGCATCCACGAGCCTAATGAACTATATCTTTTTATGGCTAATATTGAAAATCATCAGTGGATAAATGATAATTTAATTATTATGGCTTTGTGTCCCTGATTTTTAGGTCAGGACTAAGATGCCACCTAGGGTGTCTTTATCCCCCAAATGTCTTGGGACCCTGATTTCAAAAGTTCCTTAAAGTGGCCCCTTTTTGGAGTCTGTGCCCCAAGTTTCATGCCTCGAGACTAAGACACCACCTAGGGTGTCTTAGTCCCCCTTGAGGTATTTTTGGGATTTAATTTCAAATTCTGGTGAGATTTAGCCTCCTTTAATTAATGATTTCATATTTCAGCTTGGTGTGGTATAATTTTGGGATATCATTATCTCCCTTTCAGTTTGGTGTATCACTTTATGTTTTTCCTTTGCTTTCAATTTTATTCATTTTAAGTTATCCTTCTCCCTTTTCCTCATAAATTCAGTAGTTTTAGGTGATATACAAACTAGGAGTCAGCCTCATCCGAAGATTCACTCCAATCATTAGGTTACCCACAGCCTAGTAGGAGTGTTTCCATGTTTCTCCAGAAAGTTGAATTCTGCAACTTAGCAAGGCTGCATTTCTGAGAGATAACACTCTGATAATGTAATATTTTCTGATTTTGTTTATGCACTTGGAATGCAATATAACAAAAGTAAAAATGTAGCTTCAACTTTTAAAACCACAAAAGCTCCACTTGATTGAGCTATTAGTGAAATTAGGTAACAATACCTACACACAAACATTTACAACATCAAATATAACAATATAGGATACATAAAATTTATGGAAAAAACTAATAAGATAGATTTATTTTTTTATAATTTTAAATAAAATATATTAAGTGACAAGGATAGAGAGATAAAAGGGGGGGAAAAACCTACATGCTTGAAAACATTTTAATACATATAGATAAGATGAAGAGAGAAGTTTGGGGCTTCTTTAGAGCTTCTGAAGAATGGTTGAGCCCCTATTTGGTCATTTGATCTCTATGGCTAGCATATAGAAGAATAAAGTATTGGTGTGTGATCTTAAACCTACATTCTTCTGAGAATTAAAAAGGGTGTTAAATAAGTGAATCTATTAATGTAAAATATTTGGCCTATTGGGATAAACACCCTAGTGTGTGTGGAGAGAAAAAAAATGGTGATAATATCTCAATGTGTTAATAGAGGTGTCTAAAACAAAGAAAGCTTACTAATATTAGTGGTAAAAAATATTAATAAATAAAAAATTTAAAGTAGTATCAATTGTTTATAATAATGGTTGTCTTTAGTAGAAGTAAGAGATCATGAAGAAAAGGTTTGATCAATAAGTGTTCTTAATGTAATGGTAGAAATATGGTGCTCCACCTTTTAGGAGATGAATCACAAGTGGGGGATGTCCTATTTTGCTATTATTACATTCAAGGAAATCCTAGAGATCTCCAATTAGAGATGGAATGAGAGAGTGATATCTACTAGAGGTTGTCTATGGTATGATTAGAGACTAAAAATGGGTTCACCACCAAGGTATGGCTTGGAAAGACACATGATATGCAAGATCCAATTATGAAACCTAATGATATGCAATACTTCACTAAATGGCCTAGAAATGAATGCAAAATAGGATAGAAAGCTGAGAAACTAGACAGGTGCACCTAGGAATATATACAACAACTTGAATGAAGTACTAAAATGCTGGAAATATCAAATTTAATGTAGACTAGGATGCATACGCTAGGTTGGGAAATTTAGTCCCAGATTAGGGTTTCTGGGAAGGAACAAAAATTTGGCAAAGTCAAGTTTGAAACTCCTAAAAACTACAACTTTCATTATACTGGGACTCAAACACTAGAAGTGGCGTATCAGTCCAATTTGGCTTTTTCAAAAAATCAGGATCTGAATCTACTCTCCAATCCCTACTCTACCTTCTCAACCTGGTTTTTGGATATGAATTGCTAAATTCTACTCTATAGAGGTCTTTCAATGGTCTTGTAGATGATGTGACAACTTTGAACACTTGACAACTTTTCTCCAATTTTTCTCTTCAATATGTCTTCAAACTAGATCTGCAAAACACACACTAAAGAGAGGGGAAAATGTTGTTTTGTTAGTGGAAAGGGTTTTTCCTTGGTCAAACCCTATTTTGGTAATCAAACCTTGTAATAAAATCAAATGGGATAAAGGAATGATGAATGAACAAAATGTGATGTTGCAACTCACCAAACCCTAGGAATAAAGTGTTGCAAACATGTATGAAGTGGCTCCAATGGATGTAGATCTTGACTCTTGCTTGAATTTTGTAGATCTTGATTTGAATACTTGCTTGAATCATGAAACCATACATCACAATTATTGTTAGCTCAAAAACAAACATGATGCTTGATACTTGAATAATGCTTCACAGTTCTTGATAATCATCTCTTGAAGGCTCTTGAATGCTCTTGTAAACACTAAATGCTCTTGTGAACTCAAATTTTCTATAATAATGCTTATTCAATTTGCTAGGTGAAAAATGAGTGAAATAACCTTGTATTTATACTTGTTTATGTCAATTTTTTTGAAATTGTAACACTACAAGCCGACATCAAATCTAGGAGGATAAAATCCCACCAAGAATTTGAATTTAATTTAATTTTTTGCCACATGGGAATCATACGCCAAAAGTGGTGTATGAGTCCCATTAGGCTAGGCTTGGGACATATTTTTCAAGAAATGCTTAGAATGATGCAAAATCAGGATCGGGGCCCTGAAACTTAGGTGGGACTCATACGGCCAAGGTGGCATATGAGTCCCATATCCCTAAATCTACTCCATCCAATCCAAAACCACCTGAATCATGATTGGATGTTGGTTTATGTTGGGATTATCCTTAGAAAGATGCATTAATTAAGGCTTGTGGATGCAAAATAAGGCCAAATAGAGCATAAAGAAGCCCCATTCATTAATAAAACCCTACATTAGTGTGAAAGTGTTGTAAAACACTTTACAACACCTTAAATAAGGTACAATTAGGTTCACTTAGTTCACAAGGGCCCAAGACCTAATGTGAATATGTTAAACACATTACAACACTAAATCAAGGACATATTAGGGAGTACATTCTCTATTATTACACTCAATAACATTGTATGGTGTAATCAAATTGATGTGGAATGTGGTAGATAGCAAGTGAGATTGTCAATGGTTGAGAAAAGTGGGTGCTAGATTGAGTGAGTGTTTTCAAGCATGAGATATTTTGGGAAGATGACTTCAGAGACATCCCCATGAACTAACTATTGGGATTATTTCAATATCAATCACATTGCATGAAAGCTAAAGGAATGTGAAAAAACGTAATAAAATAACTATCATACATCTAAAAAGTTAGTGGATGCTAGTGTGTGGTACAAAAGTTTGTGCATTTTCCTAGCATCCAATTACAATAGGAATAAAAAGGAATCAAAATGATACCATGACATAAGACTAACATGAAAAACACATTGACTTGCATATAAAGTTTGTATACATACTAAAATAAAAAAGATGATTTTGCCAATGTGAGCAAGATAAAGGCTAAGATAGGGTTAAATGGATATTAAACCATGCTAGGAGATATGGACACAAAAGATGGCCCAAAACATTATACAATAATTGTGGGGTATGTAATTTTCTCAATTACACATATATTTCATGTAGACTTTAGACAAGTTATGGTTGTAGCTTGTGCCTTTATAGTTTTATAACTACTTGAACACCATGTTAACTATTTTTTGACATGTGTAAGTGATGTGATGGGCTCAACATTGGTGTAGTTTGACTACTATAGAGCATGGATACTTGCATGTGACCTATGGGAATCTATTTTGACCATTGGTGATGTGTGAGACCATTTTAAAACCTATAGAAAAATATAAATGCATGTCTCATTACATTGGTTTTAAGGGTTTTCTCTACACTCCTAAGTAGCGAAAGCTAAATTTATTGAATAAAAAACTCTTTTAGTCTCATGGTGAAATGTATGGATTGGTTTTTTCATTCATGGGTATGGTTCTATAATAATAATTTATCAAAGGGTATATACGACCACATATAGACTTGTTGGGACTGGATACAACACCTAGATGATTCAACATGTCATATATGGGGTTTGCAAGTATTACTTTCTTTGTTGCATTTCACTTCACTATATTTTCCTAGTTTGAATCCTTATGTTGATATGATTTATGTTGGTGGGTACTCGTGAATTGCCTTTATTTCCTAAGATTATTGTGCATCACATTTATGTACCAAGGGAGACATTTTCAACTGTTATGAATGATAAATGACAAATCAACTATTGTATTCTCTGTGAAGAGTATATTGTATTAATTTGACACTAGCAAACTATCTAGTATCTTTGTTTTTCTTATAGATTTTCATTTATGAATTACTTGTTATAACTTGATACATGACTTATGTGGATTTATTAATGTCAGTAAACATATACCTTATTTGTACTCATTTAGGCCTAAATTCTAAATTTGATTGAATGGGGTATTTTTAGAAGATACTATACCTTGTTTTATGTACTTTGCTAATCCTAGTGAAATTTTCTACTCTTGAAAGTGCATCCTCTCTCTACTATTGTGAGTTAAGTATGACTAATGTTTAATGTGCTGCATCAAGATGTGCATGATTTAATTCAACTTAACTTCTATCTTCAAGAACCATGTGAGTTGAATGGACATAAAATGCTAAGTATACAAGTTTGTTGCAAGAAATTGAAGTTGGATGTTGGCTATATATATTTTTATCATTGTGAGAAATGTGAAAAATATTTTCTCTATCTAAAAGCTCTTAGAGATATAACATGAAGTGACTTATTTCTGATGCAGGAGCATCCAATGGTGTGAGAGCAATCTTGCATCACCCAAAAAGATGATTTCCATTTTTGTTCATGTTGTTTTCTTTTTGTAGATGTTTTTGCATTTTTGGATACCCTTTTTGTCGAATAAGAGTTTCCAACTTTTAGAACTACTTTTCTCGCTTTTTCCGCTTCAATCGCTATTTTTAGCAGTGTCATACTAAAGTCGTGGGAAGACAGAAATTTATAGGAAGGATTAGGATGGAAAAATACATAGTCTGGTGAAAGAATCAGGTCAAGATCATTCACGACTTGAAAGTTATTCAAGTTCCAATTTCTGCTTTTTGCCCTGAAAAACCTTCCGAGCTCAGTTTGAGGCACCAAACAATCCCGGATGGGCCTGAAAATTTGCGGAAACGCCAAAGTAGTCCACCAAAGGCTTTCTTTGCAGAAAATCGTCTTTTCGAGAGCTTTCCGAAAAGGTATTATCATTGAAGATCCGACGGTCGGATTAAAAGTTATGGCTGCCGGAAGTTGGTGCATATTTTTGAAATGTGCTAATTTTCAACTGTGAATTTAAACTTGAATTTCAAATTGTAATTTTGGCGCCAAAACCACAAAATCTTATCTCGGCGTTTTTGGTTCCAAACCGAATGGGTCTATTTAGGGGCTTGTTTCGATTTTGGGTAACTTTGAGAAGAAGTCTGTGACAAGCACGAAAGGGGGATCCGGGTAATTTTCTCAGAAGTCCAGAATTTGTATGTAATATGTAGCTAGATTTGAGATCCTCCTATAAGAAGTTCAATATTTATGAATAAAATATTATTCCCCTGCTTTGTGAGTGATTTCGTCCTCGGGTTTGCTCCCCTCGCCGTGGTATCGTAGTAGAAGTCTCCAGTCCGCATTGCAGCTACCGAATGTGAGGCAGTTGCAGTAGGACCTGTGAGTGTGGGTTGAAGCTAGCAGATCTTAAGAGTGAAGATCTTGTAAACAGATCGCCGAATGTGAGGTAGTTTACATGTGAAGAACCTGAGGGTTTTAAAAAAAAAAAATTGTGTTGTTGAGGATTTGAGAAGCCTAGAAAATGGAAAGGAGAAAGGGAATTATCATTAGATGGATTTTAAGGATTCCCAGACTAGAGGTAATAAAAAGGAGATTCAGAGAAAGAGAAATGATAAGGTCGCAACAACAAATAAATGAATTGAGGGATGAGATTGAAAGGAGGAAACAAGAGGAGAGAAGATTTGAAGATAAGTTTTATCTTTCTAATGATGTTTTGACTGCAGGAAAGAAAGAAGAAGTAATAGAATGTCACACATGCGACATTGAGAAGAAAGAAGAGTATGAGCATGAAGAGATTGATGAACCTGAAGAGGGATGTTTATTGGAAGACATGGAGAATGAGACTACAGTGATTGCAGCAGTAGAAGAGAGTTCTTTAAAGAACACCTATGAAGTTGAAAAGGATGATTTACTCATTCAGATTGAAAGAGAATGGGATCAAATTATTGCAAGGGAAGAAAAAGTTGCAGCAGTGGAAGATACAGAGGTAAAATTTATTTTTGATAAATGTTTTTGTGAAGATGAATGTGATTATGATGAAGTTGCAGCTGAAGAGTGTCCTTTGAAGGACATAAGAGAAAGTAAAGGAGGTGATTTATTGATGCAAATGGCAGCAATTGAAAGAGAGTGGGATGAGCTAATCTCAGGTGAGACGAAGGTTGTAGTAGAATGTGAGGTAAAATCATATTTTGATGAAGAATTTGTTGCAGCAATAAATAAATTTGATGAAATTAAATTGGGGGAGTGTAAAGTGAAGGTAAATGCAAATTTTTCTAATAAATCTTTGTTAAAGAATAGTGGACATGAAGATGTTTTGGTTTGTGAATATGATTCCTTGTTAGGAGGAATGGAAAATGAGTCTCTTGATAATGGTACTAATGCTGTTTTGGGTAAAATAAATCAGATTGCAGTGATGTGTTGTACAGAAGGCATTAAAATAATAAAATTTCATGAAGAAGACATGGTGGAAAGAGTGGGAGAAATTAAACCAGCAATAGAGGGTAGAGGAGTAAAGATGAAAGAGGATAATGTTGTGAAGTTGCAAAAATTGGTGAACAAAGAAATAATAGTGGACAAAGAAGAGAGGTGGATCCAAGACAAGCATAGGTTCTATAAATATTTCTGCTCATGAAATATTTCTTTTCTACCGTGGGTGTCTGATGCAGGAGCATCCATGGTCAAAGGGATATCTTCATCAATTTTAATTTTGATTTTCCTATGGTTTGATAATTATTTAGTTGGAGAAATAAATTAAAATATTAGGCCAAAAATTGTAATAAATAATTGGTCTTTTATTTTAATATTGCTAAATTTTCGAGTGGAGATTGTCTAGGTGGCAGTGTTGAACTTGAGCTTTAAAAAAAAAGGGCAATCTTGGAATGGATTTTCTTGGGAGTTACAAATTTTTAAAAATCAATTAAATCCTCATAAATTGTAATAATGGAGATCTTGCATGCCCAAGTTGAGTTGGCAGTTATTTTTCTAATTGGGTCCCTATTTTCTAGGAGTTGGAATCTTGCATGTTGTTGCATGTCTAAAGTCGTATCTATGAGACCCAGTTTTAGTAAAATGGGAATAACTTTCTCATATGGTAACAAAATTAAGAATTTCAAAATGATTTGGAAAGCTAAAAAGAAGGGGCACCAAACCCAGAAATTGTTTGAGGAGTTTCAGAAAAAGACAGATCATTGATAGGCAGAAAGTGACGGGTTTTCTTGGTGGTTTTGTGGAGGTTGTTTTGAGAAACTAATGGCGGTTTCTTCTCACACAACTTCTATGTATTGATGCTGCTCATTTGGAGAAGGGGGATTTGAAGAGTTGGTGGTTGCATATCTAGATATGGCTGGAATGATATTGAAAGTTTAAGTTGCAGATTTTTTTTTGTATGTGTGAAGCCCATGTTGTATGTGAGCATATGAGCTCCATGATTGTGTAATTCAAATTCAGATTTGAAATCAATATATATGTTGCATATTTCTCTTCCATATTTGTTGTTAATATTTATTTGCAGCCTTCTTGCATAGTGGTTAATGTGTGTGGCTTTAGATTTGAAAGGGAGAGTTTCCCTCCCTGCTTCAATTTCACAAAAAATATTGTTAAGTATTATCTACTTTAAAGGTTTATTTTATTTCAACACGTTGAATATTAAAATACATTTTTAAATTAATAAAGACTTCAGAAATTAAATAATACAATATATAAGAAAATCATAAATACAGAAGCATATCCTCTCATTGGAAACACAGTAAATATCTCAATGTAGCGGAAATAGTAAATCACGAGGGAAGTGTAGGAATGTGCTTTCCCTGCGAGTCAAGAAATATTACTAAGTTATTTATGGGTATGAAATTTGTGAGCGCCTGTGTCCAGAATAAAGGGAAGCAATCATTTCCTTCATAAATTCTTGTGCAGATGAATAAAGTAAGATTAGAGAGCAACGAGGATAATAACTAGACGGCTTATGCTCTGCCTTTAAGTCATTTCAGAAACGAATAGTATTCTTTGGAGTAAGTTTATTTGAGAATTTTTGTCCGTCCTTTTAGTACCTAAAAAAACTAAAAATTGTTTAGTATTTAATTATAAGGATTGTATTATTTATTTATTTATTTTCATTTTGAAAGTCTGGAAAAAAAAAGGTTATATGGACGTTTAGTAATGATAATTTTGTTTATATTATAATAGTTGAGATTTTTTTTTAAGTGTTTAATTATGAGTACTGCATTTTTGTGGAAATTATATATATATATATATGAGATTATTTGGAAATTATAATTTTTTTTATAATTGTTTTAAATTTGTTTGTTATAATTAAAAATGAAATATTTGTGTGAGGTTATTTGGAAATTACTGTGTTACTATGGGTTCTAGGAAAATTCGCCGCAGCAATTCACCATCATGACAAATTCACCTCAAAGAAAATTCACCACCAGCAATTCACCGCCATAGAAAATTCATCACATTAAAAGTTTGCAATTAATTTTCTCACAGTGAATTGCTGGTGGTGAATTTTCCTTGAGGTGAATTTGTCATGGCAGTGAATTCTTGGCGGATGCCCATCCATGATGTTAGTTTATAAATAGATTCATTTTTTAGGTAATTATTGAATTATTGAATTTTAAATTTTAAACTTAAGTAAAAAGAGCCTAGATCACAAACTAGTTCTACTAAATAAAAAAGACTATATCTAGTTGATAACATTTACATAAATATAATGAATAACAGAACATATAAAAATATATGATCATATGAATAAAAATAATGAATAAACACATAAAAATATGTATAAAAGATAAATGAATAATATAAAATAAAAGATCTTATTTCAAATAAAATTATACTATTTATCAATATTTTAATATAAAAATTACTCTTTTAAAACAATAATAAAATTAAATGAATACTCACATAAATAAAAATAATAATAATAAAAAAAAATACATATATATTATTATTCATAAATATCCAAAAACACAATTCTATAATACTAATCTGAAATATTAAAGAATTATAGTATTTTATTTGATATCTTCTTTGTTGTTGACTTATAATTTTCTTAATGGCTTTCCCTAATCTGAATGTTATACTATCCACAGTGGGTCAAAAGTTGTGGGACACTTTTACAAGACCATTGCATATTTGGATTTCAATGATAGAAACGGTTTTGTTTCCCAAACAGTAACCACTCATTCTTTACCTTGCTCTTACGTATCCTTTTATCTTTCACTTTTTCTTTATAAAATATGTAGAATAACAAATCAAATCGAACAATTTATTCCTTTGCCTACATTACGAAAATCACATTACTGCAGCTGCCCGCAAGTCTTCCGTCATACTCAGAGTGGAAATCGAAAATAAATAAATAAAAATGTTAAATGTTTTTTACTTTATAGTAAAGATAAATAGTTAATAAATAACTTGCTAAAATTAAATATTTAATTCATTTTATAATGATAGAAAATTATTTTAAACTCTTTAATAAAAAAGTAAAAGGTTCACTAAATTTTATTTTAGGGAGATTCATAAACTTGATTCATTTATTTTTAATTATTTTTTGTTAGCATTTCTTATAGATTTCTTGTATGCAGTAATAATGCTTACAATTTTATTTATTCATTCATTTTTTCTCAATTATGTACTAATAGTTTTGTATTTATGTATGACATGTAATAAATGTTATTTTAAATGAATTGGAGTATTTTGCTAATTGTTATATATTTCGATATCGTATAAAGAAAATACAAGAAATAGAGAGTCAAGTTACTTTTTTATTATTTATTTTTATTTAAAAACTCTTAAACTCAAGTTTGGTAACTTATATTTCTATCATAATTTATTAAAAAAGTCAAGTTCACTTTCTTTTCTTGATTATTTATTTTTTAAAATTATTTGTTTTTATTTAAAAAGTAGCAAAGTAAAATAGGTTTTATATGTATATTTATATTTGAAAAAGTATGTCAATGATATATTTTTTCCATAAATTTTGATTTTCTCATTTTCTTTTATTTGCAATTTTTTGGTTTTTAATTTTAATTTTCAATTATTTTTCCATACTTTCATGATTTTCCAACTTTTCCTTCCAACAATTTCCAATTTTTTTAGGCATTTTACAATTTCTATAATGGATTTATTATTTTAAATATGTTTATAACAAGTTTAATAATTATGTTGATAGGAATTCTACAGGTGTAGATGAGAGCACTCATTTTGTTTGTGTAAATATATAGAAAAAAATAAAAAATAAAAAACCAAAAACGAAATGAGAAAAAATAAAAACCAAAAAAGAAATTAGAAATGGTTGAAGCAAAAAAGTGGAGAAAATTAAAAAAATTATGAAACTAATGCAAATTTTTTTTGAAAGTGGAAAAAAAATAAAAAAATTAGAAAAGCTAAGGAAAACAAAAAGCATCGACAAAACTTGAGAAGATGTCTCTACCATATTTAGATATATTTTTAAAAATATAAATATACTAGTTTTAAATATACTTAGATTTATGATGAAGTTTTTGAACTATATACAATTTAAATAAGTGGAGAGAAAAAATTGAGGGAAAAATTTGATGTCGAATTGTGGAGGGAAAAATTTGTACCATATTTAGATATATATTTTAAAGTATAAATATACTAGTTTTAAATATACTTAGATTTATGATGAAGTTTTTGAACTATATAAAATTTAAATAAGTGGAGCACTTCATAAATGATTTTTATGATTTTTTTAATATTTTTTATATTCTTTTAATATGTTTTTCTTAAAGAATAAAAATATTTTTTGAAAATATAAAAATTTCTATAATAGAACTTAATAGAACTTAAGAATATAAATCTAAAAAACAAAATAATATGTATATTTAGAAAGATGAATGAGATAGAATAGGATATGTAGAGTTAAATTAACCATCATGAGTTAATTCATAAGATTTTAGAAAGTTTTATTTTATAAAATAAATAATTTTATTTTTATTTTGGATGATGTCACCGTACAGGTTGATGTCATCTTTTAGTTGATTTTTGATAACTTAAAAAGCTAATGATGTCATCCTTAGGAGGCCCATTTTTTATGTAAATTTCCCTAATGTATGTTGTATTTGTCAAACAAATAAATTATATTTTAGTGTTTGTAAATTTTATGTTTGTACAAGTTAATTATATCGATATTGTATTCTACAAAAATATTAATTTTTGGTTTTGTATTCTACAAATTAAGAAAAAAATTATATTTTAAAGAAATCCTTGGAATAGTACCACAACAAAGGTAATATAAGAAAAATTAAAGATTCATAAAAGAAATTCACATTATTTTTTGAAAGTTAGATATATATAATGACTAGCAACTGTAAACTCACTCAACCTCAAATATCTTAGTTTAAGAGGGAAAGCTATGATTATTGGCGTATGAAGATAAAATACTCTTTTATGTTCTCAAGATTTACTAGATTTGGTTGAAAATGAGATCCCAAAAGTAGAAGATCAAGTTGCATACAATTATTGAACACAACCCAAGGGATTCACTTATTATGCTTAACCTTTATAATTTTTAATCATGAAAATTTAAATTTAACACCCTTGATTTTTATTTCTTCCTATTTATTAGTTTTATTATACCACATAATGCATAACTTTTAGTAAATATTTCCTCTTTTTAATGCATCTTAGGTACCTATTTTTGTAATAACATTTTTATATCTCTAGTTATCCATACCCCTCATATGTTAAATTATACACTTTATTTCCACCACTCCCATACCCAAATTCAATTGAAAAAACTTGAATGAAAAGATAATGAAAATAAAAAATACACTAAAAATATATTTTTACTATAATAAGTTTACATTATTCCTAGATAATAGAGAATTTTATTATAAAATTTAAGGACAACTATATGATGTGAATATGTACTCATTCTTGACTTCCTCTCATATTTATATCAAGAAAAGAAAATAAACTAATACTTGTACATAACATAAATTGCAAGAATACTAACATAAATTGCAAGAAATTAGAAATTAGACAATTGTTCGTATGTCTCATAATAACCATAAAAAATTTAGAAAATCCTCTTTAACATTATCATTTTGAAATATTTCAAATAAGATATCTTTTTATTGACATCTAAAAAAACATATTTGTAAATGGTAAAAGTCATAATTTTTTTTTCTTCTTCTCATTGCTAAGCGAGACACTAGTCCTATATATGAGACGCTATAAGTAATTATCGTCAAAAATATTTGTTTCCTACTTTCCTTATATATTTTTCCATAGATCAAATCCCTCTTCTTAAATCAAACACACATCTCCTCTATAATGTAGAGAACAAAAATTATATGCAATTCCTCCATAAATAACACAGCCAATTATTTTTGTAAGCATAGCTTCTCCAGCCATTGTGGAGAGCTAGGGGGTGACCATCACAATCATCTCACTCTTCATTAAACCTAAGACCAAAAACACATACATGCTTTCGAACGGGTTATAATCCCCAAAACTATACTTAAGTATCTTTGGTGGCACATAATACGATTTCATGCCATCACTCTGAACTATCCAGAGGGGCTGAAATGTTTGCGGCCACCACCAGTTGGACGATGCTCTCCCCCACATTCTTCCACAGAGCAGTATGTCTGCACTACAGTCAACACCAGCACAAATATCCCAATCAGTAACGCCGTGAATTTCCATGGACTTGACAGATACTCCGTATGGAATTCCTCCATCCATTTGGTAAGGTTTCTTTGGTAAAAGTTCTTGAACAGCGCTTCTTTGATTTGGTCTTTCAAATCTCCGTGAGACTCCACGAAACCTGCAAGAAAGAAAGGCTGAGACAGGCCGTCCCACATCTTCGCCACATATTCGTCGGTGATGATCATGCTGTGCCGTTCAATGACGTGACTTTCTCGTAGCAAGGTGACGTCTTCACAGTCGTCGATGAGGCAGTCCATCAATTCCACGTAGTGCGTCACGCGTTTCTCTCCACTCGCGTCATTGAACTCCAACGCAAGCAAATTTCTCAACAGCACTTCAGTGTAGGTGTCTGAAATTGTTATCTGAGGAAGATAAAGCGTGTCAGAGTTCCTGCAAAATCTGATCTTACCTCGGTCTGTAAACTGTTTAAACTTAATCCCGCCTTTGACCAGCTCCCTTGCATTGTATTTGGGGAGAAAATCTTTAATGTCGCTTTGCCTGGACGCTTGTGGAAATGATTCCCCACTCGCTCAACCAGGCTGCCCAACATAGCCGAAACCTTCTTACACCAACTCAGATCGGGATCTGCGGGAAGCTTTTTCTCAACTTCGAGTACGGAGGAGATACATTTGTGCATATAGCCTAACAAATGCTTTTCTTTCTCTATCTTCATATCAGGAACACCTACCTGGAAGCAGCACAGGCGATGTATTTGAGATTCAAGTGTTTGCTTACTCGAAGCATTTTGAACTCTGTTAGATTCAAGCCTTGTGCTTGTCTCCAGAGCATTTTCCACTTGTTTGACAAGGAAAATAGGAATCTGGTTCTCCAGCTTCACAATATCACACCTTACAGTTACAGGTGCAGGCACGCTGATATCAGTGGTGAACGTGGAGAGAAAATGGAAAAGGAACAGGGCGTCTATCATCATCATCCACAAAAGCCTTGTAGTGTCCACCTCTAGTTCTTGACTGTAAAACTTCTCAAACTCTGCACGAGTCTCAGCTATTTTTGTAAACAAGCCTCGGATGGTCTCAACGTCTTTATCAGCTACCTCCTTAAGCTTGTAAAGTTCCATCTGAGAATGATCATCTTTCTCAGTTGGCTCCTGGAGGCTTCGGTGGTAAAGACCCAGCGACACCATTTGAGGAGTGTATGCTTCTTCCTTGGCACTCATCAGAGCCTTGGGCACACGCATACTGTTCTTCACTACACCAACTACTTTCTTAGCCTCTTGATAATATTCTTCGATATCTGCATCCCAATTACATTGAATTCCTGCCATTACCACAGATAAACGAAGAGGCCAAATATGGATAAGATGACACAAATTATCTAACAGCAAATCTATATCGTTCTACTTATACACTACTCTTCACAGATGAAGCATGGATACTTTCCGTGAGACTTAAAACATCCCTTCTCTACAAAATGAAATAATTTTTTATTATTTGAATCTTTTCAGCTGTAAATTTGGCTTTATTAATCTTTTTAGGCCAAGCATACTATTAAATTTAAGCTGTAAAATTGCAATAACAGAATAATATTTAAGTATAATATTAAATTTAATTCTTTTAATTGTAAAATTGCAATAACAGAATAATATTTAAGAATAATATTAAATCTATTTTTTTTAGCTATAAAATTACAATAATAGAGTAATATTTAAGTATAATATTAAATCTAATACTTTTAGCTGTAAAATTGCAATAACAGAATAATATTTAAGTCTAATTCTTTTAGCTGTAAAATTTCAAAAACAGAATAATATTTAAACATAGCATCAAATTTAATCTTTTTAGCTGTAAAATTACAATAATAGAATAATATTTAAACATAATATTAAATTTAATTATTTTAGCTATAAAATTGCAATAACAGAATAATATTTAAGCAAAGGTTGATTTGTCCAGTTTTATGATGTGAAGTGATAGGAATAATAGTTTGCTTTAACATACTATTCAAAAGTGATATGTTTATTCTACAAAAAATCAAGTGAGGATATCATCAATTATGTTGAAATAAGTTTATTTTCAAGTGAAAAATGCTATTTACTAAAAAGTTGATATGTTTAACACATGAAAGGAAATAGATAAAAAAATTATAAATAATATATCTTAGAGTAAATTAATTAATTAATGTTGAACAACAAATATTTTAGGAATAATAGTTGGAACAATAATAGTTGTGATAATTATTTTTTAAATAAAATGTATGGAATTGAATAATAAATAAAATTATTTAGCTTTTAGTTTGGTATTGATTTTTATTTTAATAATTATTTTTAATTGACTCATCACTATAAAAATTAAGGTATGTTAATTTATAAGATTTGGTTTTGAAGTCATTCAAGAATGCAAATAATTCAAAGGAAATAATTAATAGGAAATTTAAAATGATAGAATAAATTATATTTTATTTAACTAAAATGCAAAGCATACAAACATGAGTGACTAAAATGAAAAATAATAGGTGATTATATATATAGAATATGCCACCCAAAAGACCAAAAAAACAACCAAGTGGGATAAAGTGAAAAAATATCTAACTAATCTTAGGTAAGTGTGAAAAGAACCTAAGTGGAGAACAAGCTACAAAATAGACTATTCACACTAACATGTCCCCTAAGTGTAATTTAGGGGGAAGAGGAAAGATGCAAAGGATGGGTTCTAGATATAAGGCTTAATGAGGTACCCATGTACAACAAAATCTCCACAAAATGAAGAGAAGGAGAAAAACCAATGGAAAAATTTCCTCCCATGACAAGACTCGATAAGAAGGGATAAGTAACCCTTTTAAACGAATGATGTCACATACCCCCAATGGATGTTATAGATAGAGATACTTGCTCTCAATGAAGGGTTTGGTCAAAATATTTACAACTTTCTCTATCATAGGATAAGAACATAAATCAATGACTTGCTCCTATAGGAGCTTTTGAAGAAATTACATATGGATATCAATGTGTTTGGTCCAGTGATAGATTTAATTCTTTGATATTTTGATGGAACTCTAGTTGTCATAATTAATAATTGATAGCTTTAAGAAATAAATTTCAAGTTTAGTGAGGATATTCTAAATCCAAATAGCCTTAATAAAAATTATGAAAACTCTCTAATACTCAATCTCAGTTAACAAGAGAAATGACATGTTAATTCTTTCTCTAGACCAAAAAATGGAACCAAAACTAAGGAATTTTTTAGCCAAATGTGGAATGACAATCATCAAGATCATCAACTCAATCAAATTCTATATATCTAATCAAATCTAAACATTTTTCCTACTACATAATGAATTGTGTATCTATGAAGGCCTTGTATATAGTGAAGAGTACATTTGGAAGCTTTCTAATGAAGTGTGTGAGGCTTCTATATGAATTATAAAACAATGCTAACAATAAATGAAATATTAGGGTGAGTATTAATCAAGTAGATGAGGTTTCCAACAATTTTGTGGTACATGGTAGTGTCAACTAAAGGAGTAGAAAACTTGGCATCAATTTTGACTCTTGATAAAAAAAATTAGTGTAGATCTATAATTAGCCACATGAAACCAAACATGGAGATCAAGGGAATACTAAGTTTGTACAATAGTAATACTGATCTTGAGAAAGTAATGCAACACACCCATGTTAGCCATGGAAAATATATTATGCAAATCAATCTTGATTATGTCAATGATAGATGAGATGGTCCATATGACAATAAAATCATCAACTTTATGAACCAAAAAGAGAAGAAAATCCTCTTATCTCACAATTTAGAAATTTGGATAA
>VDFB02133906.1:0-22901 GCA_007258455.2 Sequoia sempervirens | reverse complement strand
ATATAATAACAAATAAAAAAAATGTGTGCTAAGAGGAGTCTACAGGCTGTGGCAAGGAAGAAGGGAGGTGTGATGGCTATAAAAACAAAGTAATTCACAATTGATAAGTTCCAGATTGCATGATGTTCGAAGCAACAAGGAGGCGGTCAAAAATAATTTAATTAATGCAAAGCAAAGAATCTACAAATAGTGTTTAGGGGAGAGAAATAAGTAGTGTAAGAACAGAGATCCAAATGAAATAAAATATTTGCCGAGTGGAGAATACAAGCGCATACCTGAGGAAAGAAATAGAGAAATGCAAGCTGAATTGTAAGTTGAATTGCAAAAATATTTGGCCATAGTGAAGGACTAAACAAATTGAATTTGGCAAGAAAGAGAAAGTCCAGTGTTGAGTGGTGGTCGAATAGAAATTTGGAAGAGGAACTTGAATGAAATTAAAATTATAGATGGTGATATGTATCTACTTGCAACCAGTTGGAAGAAGTAATTAAATAAATTTTTTGATTTGTTTTTGATTTTTTATATGGTCAGTGAAATGTGCTAATTGAATACTGGTGTATGAAATCCAAATTAGTTTGAACTGTGTTTACATGGTATGTACAGAATTAAATTTGTTTTGGCTGTGAAATTCAATTGTTTGATAAAACCATTGAATTTCGAACTGCACCAATTGGTATCAAAGCGAGGTTTGCAGCTCATTGTGAAAAAAAGGTTGAAGAAGAAGTTGAATATAATTGGTTATAACAAAGCATGGTTTCTTGTTGGAAAATGTGCTGAGGTGAGTATGGTGTAAAATAAAAATTGATTTTCTTTTGCAATTGCAAAGAGATTCGAGTTGTGTGTGAAATGGTTGGTTGTCCTCCAACAAAGATAACGCTAGGTAGAAGGTGCATAACTTCCTCCGCTAAGAGAGAGTGGGTAGAGGGGGTTTGAGAGGAGCATGTTGATGATAAATGCAGCTTCGTACGATTCCTTCCAGCCTGTTAATTGTTCTTAATTGGATAAATTAAATATTAGCTTGAGAGCTATTTAATTTATGGAGCACCTATTTGTTATCTTGGCCGACCTTCCTTGTAATTCGCAAGTTATATTTGTAATTATCTTTTTGTATTATGGGCCGACCTTCTACATGAAGAGGTGCGACCTCTCTCATAAGTTTGTATTTATACAAGGTCTCTTCCCTTCATTTGGCAATCAAGCAAGTTCATCACCTTCCTTCACTCATGTGCGAACTGTTCAAGAGACAAGTGCAAAGTGTTCAAGAGAAAAGTGCGAATTATTCAAGAAGCAGATTGTGAATTACTCATAGTGCAGATCTGAGTCTCATGAAGAGCAGATTGTTATTGTCACCATTATTGGTGCAGAATATTGGCCTTGTGATTGGCCTCATTGTAAAGTAATTGTTGGCTTTGTTTATATATAAAAGAGATATATTTGTTGCTGGGTTTTTCTGCCTCAAGAGGAGGGTTTTCCCAGGGTATCTGCTGTGTTATTGCGTCTGATTTGAATTAATTTTCTGTGCATGAAATCTGATCATTAAAATTTACATGGTATCAGAGCGGGTTCAAGAGCTTAGATCAGATTTGTTTAAGTCAAAATTGGAGATATTGGAAATAAGCAAGGAAGTCGAAGGTATTTAGTCAGGATGATGTGTTTCGATCAACTTCAGGGTGTCATCACCACTGCAAGAGCAAAATCCAAGTCTGAGACCTGGAGTGATTTTCTTGTTCAATAAATATTGCTATCGAATTTCTTGTTAGTCAGGCAGCTCTAAGTCTCACGAAAGTCAAGTTAATTGGACTTACTTTTTCGACTGAAATAAGTCACTCCATCAACGCTCTGGGAAGACTTCCGTCACATCATTAGAATTTATATCTATTTTTCAATTGCACCTTAACCCATGGGCATCGCCACTGGTCATCATAAGTGTCGTATCTCTTAGATTGGAAGGATGCGTCTGGACAGAAACCCCTCCATGTCGATCTTGTATAATTTTTTATTTTGTGACGAATTGTTCAGATTCCTAGTCGAATGTATTATGAGTGACAGTTCTTATCTTTGAGTTTTTTGTTGGTGACACTTTCGGGCTTTCAGCATAGGATCGAGAAGCTTTGCAGAAGTCTATCAGCTTATTGCAACCCAGAGTTCATTCGAGCATCTTAAACCTGTGTACATGGGAAAAACCAACATTTCCTTGCTACCAAGGCCGGAAGGAGTCACCACATACTTACTATTGGCATCGAATTGGTATGGTGAAATACGTATCATCACTCTTTTATACTAATCAAGTAATCGCTTGTATTGACTGAGTGGTGTTTAGCATGTCTTATGTTTGCAGAAGCCTTGCACGGGAATATTTTTTGGAAAAATTTATATGTTGTCTCTATGCCAGACCATTATGGGAAATATAGATGCTCCTCTGTGCTGCTAGAGTTCCATATTATCAATATTCTTGAGTGCCTGGGTGCTGAATGTATGAAGTATCTACTATCGATTATTGTTTGATGTGTAACATTTGTTCCATGTGTTAAAAGACAGATGAATGAAGATCTGTGGAAGCTGCGTGGATGAAAAAGAATCCAGCTAATACTCATGTTTCTAAGGATTCGTAATAATTCTGAATCATGCTTTGGTTTGTCGTCTCCTTCAATGGAGAAATATGGTTCAATTTAACGAATCTAAGGAATCATATCAGGATTAAGAAGCTGTGACTATAGTGTCATACAGTATTTTTTCATCTGGTGTAATTTCAGATTGCAGTACCGGGTTGTTTAAATTCCAGGTTGTGTTAGTGTTGATTTTTTTGAGGACACCATTCTTGGCTCAAACTACAGTTTTTTTATAAGAACTTAATTTCTGTCGTCTTCAACTGTATATGTGATCATGAAGGTCGCCTTAAGCTGTTTAGGCTCAGGTTCTGAGAGGCATAACTTAAAGGCAACATCAGTTGAATTAAATAAGAGGAATCTCTTGTTGCATAATCTGGCAGGTTGCAGCTGGAAACAAAGTGTATCATAAATTTGAACGGTCAAAAATCATGTTCAAACTTAACCCTACTAGGGGCCTGTATTCAAGGCACGAAGGTTGTGGACTGACCTAAGCGCAAGAGCAGTGTTCTATACTGTGTTCAGTACTTGCATCCATCAAAACATTTAAAGAGATAAATATTCTTTGTTTTGTTTGAAATCACCCTTCTAGGCTGAATTTCTATTATATCATTTATTTATATCAAATTATTCATTGCGAGTTGCCTCATGCAACTTATGAAGATCTCTGAGTGTGACTCTAAGATGAACAAGAGAACTGCATTTTCGTTGTGATAGGGTGATCACATCGATACCATTCTCTTGTACATGGACTGTGGTGGTACCTTGAGGGGCCTGACTCTATGTTAAATATGCTAACTGCATAATGCATTCAAGAAATCTGTTATTGTGCAGATTGTCTTTTGTTGTGTTGAGTTTAGCACTCTCGAGAGGAGTAAAAGATGGAAGAAAGAGTTATATCAAAATTCAATAATGATAAATTTCTTTATCCCTTCATTCTGATCTTTTGATATACTTCTCTTATAGGTTGATTTATTCATGTTTTAATATTGTTCATGTATCCATGCTATAACCTGAGATAGTAAACCTTGTATGATTCTAGCCTTGATATTTCTTTGGATAGTTATAAATTGTTTGCAATCTCTCTCTATATCGCTTCCAGGATGGATCTAGGAGCAAGAAGGTGATGAGAGATTGCTTAGTGATGAAAAGCTTGAGGCATCTTGTGAGGAAGTCATGCCAACCAAAGAAATGATCAAGCTTGATGTCACTATATGACTTTTGAGGAGTTGAGTTGGTGGCAAGAGGGAGTTCACTTTCAAAAGTCTTCTTTGCAATATCTGAAGCAGGGTTCAAGAGGGAGTTTTGTAACTCACTCAGAAGAAGTGAAAATTACTGTATTGCAAGGCTAGGTGCTAAATCCTTAGTGGACCCCTTCAGCTGTTGAGATCAGAATTGCTCAAAGACTGTCATCTGGATTTGATATTGGTAGCTCTGCAAACCTATTCAGAATAAAGTGATCTGCTATGAGGTCGAGGAGGTCTACCTTGAACTCTTTACAGTACCAGAGGTGTGCACTGGAAAACATTATCTAAGGCAAGCGTTGCAGGCAATCTTGGACGATGAGGTCAGAAGGTTGATGCAAGTACTTAAAGATTCAGAGGGAGCCTACTGAACCTGAAGAAGATGGTAATCTAGCATTTTTTGTCAAGTTCATGTATGAACCAAGGCAAATACTTCTAGTTGCAGCAAAGCATATCCTGAGATACTTGTGTGGCACAGTTGGATATGGGTTGGGATATTCTGCAGGTGTGGATCTGGAGTTGCATGGCTATACTGATTCTGATTGGGCAGGGTGTGTCACTGATCGGAAGAGTACCTCTGGGTGTTGCTTCAATTTGGGTTTTGCTTTGATATCCTAGTGCAGCAGGAAGCAGTCATCTGTAGCATTGAGTACAGCAGAGGTAGAGTATATTGCAGTTTGTATGGCAGATCGGGAAGCAATGTGGCTTCGTAAGCTCCTTGCAGGTTTATTTGGGCAATCAATGGAGCCTACTATCATTCATTGTGATAATCAGAGTTGTGTGAAGCTATCTGTCAATCTTGTGTTCCATGATAGAACCAAGCATGTTGAGATCAAGTACCACTATATTAGAGATATGGTACCGTGGAAGGCTATACAAATTTGGAGTGCATATCAGCACCTATGAGCAACAGAGCATTCTCACGTTTCTCCAAAAATCAAGTTTGTGTACTTTTTAGATAAGCTTATATGGTGGAGAATCTAAATTTTTAATCGAGAAAAAGAGTCTCAGTGATTAGTGAACTATTTAATGAGTTCTTCTCTCGTGAGAGAAGTTTATGTGAAACCTCGTTAATGCATTTTCTCCAGATCGAGGAATTTGAGGTGGTTTTGTTAATGCAATGCTGGCGGATGTACAATTTGAGGTGCAAGCCCTGTTAATGCATTTCTTGAGATTTGAGGTGAGTTCTTGTCGCACCGAGAGAGTCATGGTGGATGTCATGTGTGTGACTCCATGACATATTTTGTACTTGTGTTTCACCCCCTGGGAGAGCCATGGTGAAAGTCATGTTGAGGTGACAACATCATGCAAGTGATGAACACTTGTACACACCATAGTATGGTTATAGCCATTATGGTTGATATCGCGTTGAGGCGATATCTAATATCACGATGAGGTGATTTTCTTCTTTCACATTTGGTTATAGCCAATGTGGTAGACATCACGATGAGGTGACATGTCTTGTGCAGCTGGAAGTACTCTCCCTAGCTGAGAGGGAGTGTTGATGATAAATGCAGCTTCGTACGATTCCTTCCAGCCTGTTAATTGTTCTTGATTGGATAAATTAAATATTAGCTTGAGAGCTATTTAATTTATGGAGCACCTATTTGTTATCTTGGCCGACCTTCCTTGTAATTTGCAAGTTATATTTGTAATTATCTTTTTGTATTATGCGTCGACCTTCTACATGAAGAGGTGCGACCTCTCTCGTAAGTGTGTATTTATAAAAGGTCTCTTCCCTTCATTTGGCAATCAAGCAAGTTCATCTCCTTCCTTCACTCATGTGCGAACTGTTCAAGAGACAAGTGCAAAGTGTTCAAGAGAAAAGTGCGAATTATTCAAGAAGCAGATTGTGAATTACTCATAGTGCAGATCCGAGTCTCATGAAGAGCAAATTGTTATTGTCGCCATTATTGGTGTAGAATATTGGCCTTGTGATTGGCCTCATTGTAAAGTAATTGTTGGCTTTGTTTATATATAAAAGAGATATATTTGTTGCTGGGTTTTTCTCCCTCAAGAGGAGGGTTTTCCCAGGGTATCTGCTGTGTTATTGCGTCTGATTTGAATTAATTTTCTTTGCATTAAATCTGATCATTAAAATTTACAGAGCATCTTCTAGAGTCTTTGCTGGGTAGAGGATAGTGTGAGTGTGAATTTTGTTGCAAGGAGTACTTGCAATTTCAAAGAGTATTGGTTCTGGAAATTGTGTGTATGTAGGTTGCAGAAGTTGCAGAGTGAAAGTGTGAGAAAAATGTCTTCCAAGGATGAGATGGTTCGTGAAGAGACCCTTAAGAATTTCATACTTAAAGCAGCAAGAAAGCAGATTTTCAAAATTTGTTAATGACGAAATAGCCAAAATCCAAGCAAGATTGCATGCCCTTGAAGGTGAGCAAAATAAGGGACAATGTTGTAGCTCTTTGATAGAGGATTCGTGGAGAAGTGAACATGTGGGAACAACCCACAAATGTGCACAAGATGAAAGTATGGCACTGGTTGCAGTAGTGAGACTTGAAGAGACCCTTGTGCAAAAGGATGGCGAAGAGGAGAGTGAAGTGGAAAGAGCATGCCTTGTTGGAGGCGTGGAGAAAGAGAGCAGCACAAAATTTGCAGCAGTGAATGAGAAGTTAGATGAAGTTATCAGTCTTGAAGAAGAGAAACAAATTGCAGCAGAGGTGAGAACTTTGGAAGACATGAAGATGATGGAGGTGATGAATGGTGAAGACAAAGGTGTTGCAGCTGAAAGTGAAAAAGGAAGAATTGCAACAACAATAAAAAATGAGGTAATTTTTTTTATATCTAAGTTCTGTAATTGTGGAGTGTAAGATGTTTTGCATCAAATTGAATTAAGAGAGTAGAAGAGGAAAGCATGGTGTTAAGGGTCGAGCTGCAACTTGAGAAAAGCCATTACATTGGTATGGCAAGAGGAGAGGATCAAGAGGACGAATGTTTTTGGTGAAGGATGGGTTATGGTGGGTTAATTCCCACAAAGGAGCAGGATGAACATGGAATTTGGTGGAGGTGGACAGTTCATGGTGGGTTGAATCCCACAAGAAGAAGATGAGAGGAAGAGGTAATTGTCAAGAGAAGTCAGCTCATGATACAAGAAATTCCACAAAGGGATATTTTAGTTAAGGGAAAATTTATTGGAGGAGGATGATGAATGTTCCAACCAAGCGTTGGAAAAGGTGGAAAAAGAAATTATGCAGGGTACCAATCACAGCATGGAAGTGTGCAGCAAGTTGTTTCCAACTTGGAAGAGTAGTTCTACTACTCAATTCCGTTTTTGTGAGTCCAAGCTCACAAACCTTTTTACCTAGCGTGTCCGATGCAAGAGCATCCGGATGAATCGACAATTCGCATCAACCAAAAATAATGTGTCAATTTGATTCTTGGTTGGAGTTTGATTTTCATGTGGTTTAGCAAATTAATTTAGGATTTTTTATCTAGGAGGTAGATTGAAGTTACATTTTGTCATTTTCAATTGACAAAATGTCTTATTTTGAATCATATTATTATATTTAATTTGATTATTCTTGCCACGAAATGAGCTATGATTTCTTTTATTTTGCAATGAGGGATATGGGATGAATGTTTTAAAATCTAAAAATTAAAAGACAAGCAAAGATAATGGTTGGTGCAGCTGGAAAAGAAAAGAGAATTTAAATGCATAAGAAAAATGTATATTGGTTTTTGGTCAGTGCTGGATGGAAGGGGAAGGGGCACAGCCAGATTGGAAGAAGTGGGAGGATATTTGAAAGAAGAAAAAAAATGAGAAGAAAGTAGTACAGCAGGAGAGGGGCGTGGATGCATAGCAAAAGGGAAGGTTGAGTAGTGAGTGAAAAATATAATAACAAATAAGAAAAATGTGTGCTAAGAGGAGTCTACAGGCTATGGCAAGGAAGATGGGAGGTGTGATGGCTATAAAAACAGAGTAATTCACAATTGATAAGTTCCAGATTGCATGATGCTGGAAGTGATAAAGAGGCAGTCAAAAATAATTTAATTAATGCAAAGCAAAGAATCTACAGGCAGTGTTTAGGGAGAGAGAAATAAGTAGTGTAAGAACAGAGATCCAAATGAAATGAAATATTTGCCGAGTGGAGAATACAGGCGCATACCTGAGGAAAGTAATAGAGAAATGCAAGTTGAATTGCAAAAATATTTGGCCATAGTGAAGGACTCAACAAATTGAATTTGGCAAGAAAGAGAAAGTCCAGTGTTGAGTGGTGGTCGAATAGAAATTTGGAAGAGGAATTTGAATGAAATTAAAATTATAGATGGTGATATTGGAATAGATGGTGAGAAAGTCCAGTGTTGAGTGGTGGTCGAATAGAAATTTGCAACCAGTTGGAAGAAGTAACTAAATAAATTCCTTGATTTGTTTCTGATTTTTTTTATGGTGAGTGGAACGTGTTTATTGGATAATGGTGTATGAAATCCAAATTAGTTTGAATTGTGTTTACATGGTATGTGCGGAATTAAACTTGTTTTGGCTGCGAAATTCAATTGTTTGATAAAACCATTGAATTTTGAACTGTACCAACATTACACTTGGTACATACAAAATGTCTAATGATTTCTATGTAATTGGTATAGGGGAAACAAATCTGGTGTTAGGACTATAGTGGATTTGTTCCCTTGGAGAAATATCCCAAAATTTCAAAACCATGGAGCTAAAATTCCATCATAGCAATAAGAAGGTCGTACTTCATGATATGGCCAATGGTGCTCCTACAAAGATTATAGCTAAGAGGATGGAGATGGCCTTCCGAAAGGGAGCAATAAAGTGGATGGCTCAATGTTATGTGAGAGATACTTCCACAACTAAGGGTAAGAGATCTTATTGGTTGAGATACAGACAATTTTGAATAGGCATGGTACAATGTTAACTGACTTATCTCACAAATTGTCTCTCAATAGAGGGTTTGAGCACATCATAGAGCTTGAGATAAGTTCTAAAACTGTCATGGTTACTTCATATCATCACCCGAGAGCTTTCAAGGAGGAAATTGAGAAATTCATTAAGGAGTTGTTGGAGATGGGATTCATATGTCCTAGTTTTAGCCCCTTTGCCTCTTCGGTAGTTCTAGTGAAAAAAAAGGATGGCAATATGTGAATGTGTATAGACTACCACGCACTAAATAAGAAGACCATTATGAATAGGTATCCAATACCCAGGATACATGAGTTGATTGATCAACTACATGGAGCAGTTTATTTTTCGAAAATTGACTTGAGATCTAGTTATCACCAAATCAAGGTAAGGGATGAAGATGAGCACAAAACAACCTTTAGATGCCACTATGGACACTCCAAATTCTTGGTTATGCCTTTCAGGTTAACCAATGGTCCAGCTACATTCAAGTCTTGTATGAATCATATTTTTAGGGATCAACTATAGAAGTTTGTTTTAGTTTTCTTTGATGACATTTTGGTGTATAGAAAAACATGGGAAGAGCACCTGAAACACTTGGATACAATATTAGGAATTCTTGAGCAGTAGACTCTTTTCCCAAAAGAATCCAAGTGTGAGGGTGGTATGACTGAAGTTCTATAATTGGAACATATTATCAAAGCACAAGGAGTACAAGTAGACCAAAAGAAGATTTAGGCAATAAGAGATTACCCAAAACGCACTTCCTTAACACAATTGAGGGGTTTCTTCGCACTTTGTAGTTATTACAAGAGGTTTGTGAAAGGATTTTCACAACTTGCTGCTCCATTGATAGAATTGACAAAGAAAGGTGCATTCAAATGATCTGAAACAGCTCAGGCCACATTTGAAAAACTGAGAGAAGTAATGAGTTCTTGCCCAATACTTGCTGTCCTGGATTTCTCTATTCCATTTGTTCTTACATGTGATGCATCAGGGGTAGGAATAGGGGCTATTTTTGTAATGAGCCTACTCAAAACTGATCTTAAAACACTTCAATTTCTGCCTTGTAATTTTGTCAAACAGTTGGTGTGCAAGTCTTTGTTTGTTGATATAGTGTTTCAGTTTGTTGTTGCTTGATAGAAAAGAATGCCAAGACAAATAGAATGCTTCAAATTATGTCTATAGACAGATCTAAATGCAATATGATGTTTTTTTGGATTTTCCAATGCAAATATATGAAAACTATGAGTGTAGAATGCAGCTACAGCTTGTTGACATTTAGTCAAACATTTGCCATGCAACCTAACAATAATAATTACAAATGCAAATATCTATCACAGAGCAGCAACCAATATCTCCTTTATTGCTATCAAATGGAGCCTTACATCATTCTTCACAAATTGTCAAGACTCTTGGCATCAAACATATAACTTTCCAATGATATTTTCTGTGTACAGTCACAGCCCTAACATGAAAATCTAAATATGCAATGTATGCTAAGAATGACTCAAAAGAACCTGGGAATGGAGTCGTCCTAGTGCCACAATGAAGAAGCAAGCAATGTCATGTCATAGAAGGTCTTCAAGTGCCCAAATTGAAGCTCCCAGGCTGCCGCCCCTGTTCTGAAGTAAATGGATTTTTTATTAAATAATTCCCAGCTTCTTTGACCTCCAAAATGGACTAAGAACAATCGCCCAGCCTTCCTATGTGGTGCGCCCTTGGTATGATGTGAGATTGATGCCAAATGAGAAAGGTATGAACAAAAACGTGGCTCTCTTCACAAGACAATGGAGACTGATAAGCATTCACAAAGCCTTCAATTTGCCCTCAAGAGCACAACAAATCTCAAACCATCCCTTCACAATGATGCGCCACCATCCAAAGATGAAATCAATGCTAAACAATGCCTTTAATGAATAAGTCGATGGATATGGTAAAGTCTGAAGACAAATCTGAATTTGCAAATAACTCTGATCAGCCTTTTCCTCTAATTGAATTGCATCCAAAAATTGGCCAAAGGCCACAAATTTTCACCAATGAAGTGACTGAAATATCACCTCCAATCTGCAACCCTTCAGGAGATATTCCACTCCCTCAATTATGCAATCAATGGGAGTTTTCGTTCCCAAAGATAAATTGATTATCTGCAGACCACTTGGCTCCACAAATGCTCAAGAAGAAATCACCAATCATCAACAACAAATCTCCATGGATGAAGAATGAAACCTCAATGTCTATTTATGCATTTCCTCTAGAGGTCGGCCCCAACAAAATAATATTATTTTTTTTTACTTCTAGAAGATTCCAATATATTTTTAATTATTTGCACTTTATAAAATATGAAAATATAATATAATTAATAAAGTGCATCTCAACATCAAATTATAATATAAGGTTTCCATAAATAGAAATAATAATGATATCTAATGGAAAACCTTACTCCAATCAAATACTGAGCCAAATAATCACCAAATGACTGCCAGATGACTCTCTCACCACGCCTCATTAGTCTACGAGAGCCATTAATAGGCTAATCCTGCCAATATGTCAATGTCAAATAGATGGAGACATTACAGTCTGCCCCTTCTGCAATTGCTTTCTCCCAAGCAATCTCAACTCAAGATGCTACAAGATCTCCTCACTCTCCCATGTCGCATCCTCAACTAGTAAGTCTCTCCACTTGATCAAGTATTCCCTGATGACTCGTCTCCGCAAGGTCCTCTCCCGCACATCCAAGATAGCCTCTGGCAAAGTCGTGGAGGGCACTACACGATGTCCTAACGCCTTCTTGAGGCGTGACACATGAAACACATTATGCACTCTACAGTCAACTAGCAACTCTAACTCATAAGCCACCTCTCCCACTCTCCTAATAATCCTGAAAGGACCATAGTAATGTGGCTTAAGCTTCTCTACACCACTCCTCTTAAGAGTGGATTGTCTGTAAGGCTACAACATCAAATACACCATATCACCAACCTCAAAAGAGCACTCAACCCTCTTCTGATCTGCATATTGTTTTTGTTGGTTTTGTGCCTTTCGTATATTTTCCCGTAAAGCCCTCATAATGTCTTGATTATCCTATAAAAGATCACCAGCACTAGGCACACGACTGTCACTCAACAAGAGATCCAAAAAACTAGGCGCATCATATCCATATAAGGCCATGAATGGTGTCATCTGAATGGAGAGATGATAAGTGGTATTGTAGCAATACTCACAAAGATATAACCACTTGACCCACCCCTTTTGCTGTCCTGCGATGTAGTTCCTAAGATACCCTTCCACCCATTTATTCACTATTTCCGTCTGTCCATCGGTTTGTGGGTGGTAACTAGTGCTCGGAGAAAGTTCTGTCCCACATAGCCTGAATAACTCCTGCCAAAAATGGCTCGTGAATCGGCTATCTCTATCACTGACAATGTTCTGAGGTAATCCATGCAATCTAAATACCTCCTGGAAGAACAACTCTGCAACCTAAGTAGCTGAATATGTAGATGTGATCGGAAAGAAGTGAGCATATTTAGTTAAACAATCTAGAACCACATAGATGCAATCTCGCCCCTGGGCTTTAGGCAAGCCAGTGATGAAGTCCATCGATAAACACTCCCATTTCCTGTCAGGGATCGGAAGTGGCTGAAGTAAGCCTGCAAGGTGTGTGTGCTCCTGTTTATTTTGCTGACAAACAGGATATTCTCTGACATACTATAGCACATCTGATTAAGACCCTTCCATGTAAATCTCTCCCGTACCTGTTTATATGTCTTGAAATAACCAGGATGTCCTACCATAGGTGCATCGTGAAAGGCCCTCAGAATGGTGATCCTCATCTCTGATCCTGGAATCAAGTAGATCCTCCCCTTGTAAATGATAAGATCATTTACAACTGTGTACCTGTCATCCCAAACTGATCCCTCAACAATCCCTGTAGCCCAACTATCCTTAGCATACTCTGCCACAATCAAGTGCCTCCAATCCTCTGCAATCCCAACCATAGAACTCAAGTGTGGGCGTCGTGATAAAGCATCGGCAACAACATTCTGTGTTCCTTTGACAAAGGAAATGTCAAAGTCATATGATTGTAACTTACTCACCCATTTTTGCTAATGATCATTAAGATCCCATTGCCCCAGGAAGTGCCTCAAGCTGTTGTGGTCTGTTTTCACTACAAATTTGCTGCCCACCAAATACTGCCTGAATTTGGCCAATGCATGAATAATGGCCAACATTTCCTTATCATATATGCTATATCCCCTCTCTGGACCACAAAGCTTTCGACTCTCAAAAGCAATCGGATGTTTGTCCTGCATAAGGACTGCACCAATCCCCTCACCTAAAGCATCACACTGTAGCTCAAAGGGTTTAGAAAAATCTGGCAAAGCAAGCACTAGGCAAGTAGTCATGATTAGTTTGAACATCTCAAAGCAATCCTGCGCCTCTGGGGTCCAAACAAAAGCCCCTTTCTTGGTCAAATCTATGAGTGGTGCTACATGGCGTGAATAACCATTAACAAATCTGCAGTAGAATCCACACAACCCCAAAAATCCTCTAAGATGAGTAAGATTCTCTGGTGTAGGCCATTCAACAATTGCCTTAATCTTCTCAGGATCCATACGCACTCCATCTGAACTAATAATGTGACCAAGATATAGTAATTTTGTCATTCCTAAGTCACACTTGGATTCTTTTGCATATAGGGACTCTTCTCCCAGAATGCCCAATACTATATCAAGATTGCTATGTGATCATCCCATGTTTTACTATACGCCAAAATATCGTCAAAGAATACCAACACATACCTCCTCAATTGTGAATGGAAGACTCGGTTCATCGTGGACTGGAATGTCGTTGGAGCATTGTTTAGCCCAAATGGCATAACCATAAACTCAAAGTGCCCACAATGACACCTAAATGCAGTCTTCTCAATGTCCTGTTCCCTAACCCGAATCTGATGATAACCAAACCTCAAATCAATCTTAGAGAAGAAACGGGCACCATGTGACTCATCTATTAACTCATCAATTCTAGGGATGGGATATCTATTCTTGATTGTTCTCTTATTCAAGAGTTTGTAATCAATACACATCCGCAATGTACCATCTTTTTTCTTAACCAGCACTACTGATGATGCAAAAGGAGACTTACTTGGTCTAATATGTCCCATAGCCAACAACTCCTTAATCGTCTTTTCAATTTCATCCTTGAGCCACTTGGGATGTCTATACGGAGTAACTATCACAGGCTTGGCGCTTTCCTCCAACTCAATGATATGCTCAATCCCTCTATCTGGAGGTCTGCCTAGAGGAATCTCACTAAACACCTTCGTATGTTTAATCCTTAACTCCTGGATATCTGGATGGTATTCTGGCTTCTGTTGTTCCCCTTGTGTAGGCATAAACACACATTTTGCTGCCCACTCTACCATATCATGTCTCACTAGCCTCTCCATTCTCCTGAATGAGATCATCCTGAAACTGGAGTCTCAGATTGCCTTAAGAACATGAGTCTTTCCATCAACCTGGAAAGACATCTCCATCTCTCTAAGATCAAAGGTGAATTTCCCAATATCATGTAACCATCTCATGCCAAGCACCATGTCAGTATCACCCATGTTCACCACATAGAAATCTATCTTGAACTCATAGTTGTTCAAGCGTATGGGAAAATCTGAAATTCTCCTACCACATTTGAGGGTATAACCATCTGCAACCTTAACTCTTATCCCCTCAAATTCCTTTGTCCTAATGCCTCTCCTATCAACCAGACGAGCATCAATAAAGTTATCAGTTGCCCCTGTATCAAGAAGAGTGATTATCTTTTGCCCTGCTAGAACCCCACGCATCCTAAATGAACCCTCCTGCTGGATGCTGGTGATGTGTGCATCATGTTGCCTTGTTGCTCCTTCATGTTCCCCTTCACCTTCATGATTTTCTTCCTCATGCTCGATCCCTGAATCTTCAAAATCAGATGGCTGATCCGATCTCTCTGATTCAAAATCCTCATAATATGCCCACATTACTCTATGAGCTTTCCCCTTAGGTCTCACGGGGCAATCATGGTTTGCATCATAAGGCCTCTTACAGTAAAAACACAACTTCTTCTGCAAATCATTGAGTGTATCACGATCCAAGGGTGTTGTTGATTTGCCTTTGAAGTCTGGTTTGTTCTTCTTCTTAGAGAAAGATTTATTGTCTTGATATGAAGAAGATCCTTTGGATGAAACTTATTTTGTGGTGCCGATAGCTCCATACTCCTAGCCTTCTTCATAGCCTCTTGAAGAGTAGGAGGATCAAAGGCTTTTATCCAACCTCTCATAGGCTCCATTAATCCTTCAATAAATAACACCACCAACCGTCTCTCTGAGATGTTAGGAACCATCACTGATAAACTTTGGAAATCTCCAATGTAACTCTCCAAACTTCCAACTTGCTTGAGTTGGGCCAAATCCCTGAAGTATGATTCTGGATCTTTCCTATCAAAGCGTTCCACAAGTCTATCCACAAACTCTTGATAGGATGTGATCTGATTATGTTGCAATGTTACTAATCCATGATACCACCATTCGTGTGCTGCACCCTCCAAATGCAAAGTGGCATACTTGATGGCTTCCTCTTCTGTCATGGGTCGAAGAGCCAAGAAAGTATCCAACTTATGAATCCATGACTGTGCAGTAGTCTTGCCACTACCATCAAACATGGGCAATGTAAGCTTATTAGTAGCTTGCTTAAGATCCTTATTTTGATTCCGAGGTCTCCTCTCCTATCGAGACCTATAGTAGTCCATTCTTGATTGTACAAATCGGTCAAAATGCATGAGCTCTCGTGCTTCCGGTGTCAATAGTCGCCATTCATCATGAGCAGCCATATATGCATCAACAAAGGTGGGCTCCTCAACTTCTTCAACATTCTCTTCCACTGCACGTTCTTCCCTCAAGAAAGTGGGTCGTGTTGGTCTATCTGCAGTGCGGGAAGTTGCTCCTTGTACCCGCCTTGACCTGCTATACTCCTGTCATCATCTTGATCCCTATTATTCCTTGTTCTGTTTTCCATAATGACTCTGTCTGTTGAATCTGCTGCTGCAAGGAGGCTGAAAATCCCTCAAATGCTTGGGCATTCTTTCCAACAATTCTTCACCTCTATCTACATTCCTCCTTTCATTTCTAGGAGGGCTACCTTCCCTTCTTTCCTCCATGGTGCCACCAATTTCTTGGTGTCTTGCTGCAACAGCTGCTGATAATGTGTCTTGTTCAGGGTGTCGGGGCCACTGTGTTTGTTTCCTTTCTTCTCTAGCTGTATAACTCTTGGTTCTATCACTTTGTTGCATAAATGAAGTCAAATTCTAACCCAAAGGATGGCAGGAAACCGCTCTAATACCACTGTAATGAGCCTACTCAAAACTGACCTTAAAACATTTCAATTTCTACTTTGTAATTTTGTCAAACAATTGGTGTGCAAATCTTTGTTTGTTGATATAGTGTTTCAGTTTGTTGTTGCTTGATAGAAAAGAATGCCAAGACAAATAGAATGCTTCAAATTATGTCTATAGATAGATCTAAATGCAATATGATGCTTTTTTGGATTTTCCAATGCAAATATATGAAAACTATGAGTGTAGAATGCAGCTACAGCTTGTTGACATTTAGTCAAACATTTGCCATGCAACCTAACAATGATAATTACAAATGCAAATATCTATCATAGAGCAGCAACCAATATCCCCTTTATTGCTATCAAATGGAGCCTTACATCATTCTTCACAAATTGCCAAGACTCTTGGCAATTAAACATATAACTTTCCAATGATATTTTCTGAGTATAGTCACAGCCCTAACATGAAAATCTAAATATGCAATGTATGCTAAGAATGACTCAAAAGAACCTGGGAATGGAGTCGTCCTAGTGCCACAATGAAGAAGCAAGCAATGTCATGTCATAGAAGGTCTTCAAGTGCCCAAATTGAAGCTCCCAGGCTGCCACCCTGTTCTGAAGTAAATGGATTTTATTAAATAATTCCCAGCTTCTTTTGACCTCCAAAATGGACTAAGAACAATCGCCCAGCCTTCCTATGGGTGCGCCCTTGGTATGATGTGAGATCGATGCCAAATGAGAAAGGTATGAACAAAAAGTGGCTCTTTCACAAGACAATGGTGACTGATAAACATTCACAAAGCCTTCAATTCACCCTCAAGAGCACAACGAATCTCAAACCATCCCTTCACAATGATGCGCCACCATCCAAAGATGAAATCAATGCTAAACAATGCCTTTAATGAATAAGTTGATGGATATGGTAAAGTCTGAAGACAAATCTGAATTTGCAAATAACTCTGATCAGCCTTTTCCTCTAATTGAATTGCATCCAAAAATTGGCCAAAGGCCACAAATTTTCACCAATGAAGTGACTGAAATATCACCTCCAATCTGCAACCCTTCAGGAGATATTCCACTCCCTCAATTATGCAATCAATGGGAGTTTTCGTTCCCAAAGATAAATTGATTATCTGCAGACCACTTGGCTCCACAAATGCTCAAGAAGAAATCACCAATCATCAACAACAAATCTCCATGAATGAAGAATGAAACCTCAATGTCTATTTATGTATTTCCTCTAGAGGTCGGCCCCAACAAAATAATATTATTTTTTTTTACTTCTAGAAGATTCCAATATATTTTTAATTATTTGCACTTTATAAAATATGAAAATATAATATAATTAATAAAGTGCATCTCAACATCAAATTATAATATAAGGTTTCCATAAATAGAAATAATAATGATATCTAATGGAAAACCTTACTCCAATCAAATACTGAGCCAAATATCAACAAATGACTGCCAGATGACTCTCTCACCATGCCTCATTAGCCTGCGAGAGCCATTAATAGGCTAATCCTGCCAATATGTCAATGTCAAGTAGATGGGGGACATTACAATTTTAATGTAAACAGGGCATCCCATTGCTTTTGAGAATTGGAAATTAAATGATATAGAACACAAATTTTCCATTTATGACAAACTACGAAGGGATGTTGGCTATCATGCATGCCTTAACCGAAATCCAACAATACTTAGTATGTGGCAGATTTGTGGTCAAAACTAATCATAACAGTTTAATGTTTTTTCTCAACGAAAGGACTTAAATGACAAGCAACAAAAGTGGGTGGGTAAGCTTCAAGCTTATGATTTTGATATGAAGTATGCAAAAGGCAAAAAAAAAATGTAGTTGAAACTTTAACTAGCAAGCCTTATCTAAGTTCTATATCTAACCTTATTGCTGATTGAAAAACACTAATAATAGCCAAATATCAAAGAGTAACCTCACTAATGAGATCCTTGGAGGCAGATTACAGGATGACAAGTACAAGGTAGTGGATGATTTCATCCTCTACAAGGATAGGATCTATTTAGTCCCTGAATCAAGAATTAAGATTAAAGTCTTGAGAGCTTCTCATGATACACCCTTGGCTGATCATCAAGGGTATTTCAAGACTTATAAGCAAGTTAGGGACAGATTCTTTGGATGGGGCTCAAAGGAGAAGTCCTCCAATACATCAAGGAGAGCATCACTTGTCAGCAAAATAAAGTAGAGCATTTTTTCAAAGCAGGTCTCTTGCAGCCCTTGCCTATACCAGGACAAAAATGGGAGATTTGTATTTATGTTGTGGTGGACAAACTCACCAAATATGCTCACTGATTCACCACTCCCAATGAGTATAAAGTTCCTCAAGTTGTTGATTTGTTCTTCAAAGAGGTTTTTAGGCTACATGGTTTGCCTAAGAACATTGTGAGAAACCGGGACAGCCAATTTCTTCATTTGTTTTGGCAGGAGCTCTTTCATTTGATAGGAACTAAATTGACTCCAAGTACCAATTATCATCCACAGACAGACCAGCAAACTGAAACTTGAGAAACTATGTAACAAGACAACAGTTAGTGTGAGTTAAATGGCTTTACATGGGAGAGCATTGCTACAACACTACATATCATATTTCAATTTGTATGTCACATTTCAGAGCATTGTATATCTATGAAGCTCTTTATTTTATGGATTTGGTTGTTGCTGATAAAAGAGTACCAAGGGCCAAAGAGTTGGTTGCACAAAGCCAAAACATATTGAGTGTCTTGAAACAAAACCTCCAGTATGCTCAAAACCAGAAGTAATTGTACATAGATCAGCATCATACAAAGAGGAGTTTTGAGGTAGGTGACTGTAATGACTGCCCCTGATATTTTTTTTATCTTTTTTGAAACTTACCGTCTGATGTTTGCTTGTTTGCTGTTGTGTCTTGTGTAAGTTTTCATATGCGTTTTCAAGGTATAGAACATCATATAAAACAATGCAAATAACGAGAAGAACTAGAAGATAACATTGCCATATATGACTGATTGCAGCATATTGAAAGAGCGATAGTTTCAGTTTCCAATCAGAACAAATACAATGTATAATCAGACCTGATACATGACGTTTCAGTCCTGTGATTGGCCTTACAACAGCAACAAAGTAGCATCAATCACCTCCAAACTCCTCAAAGAAAACATGCTAAGAGTCCCTTATGTTTTCTATGCCTCCAAACAGCCACCAAGCACTGAAACTGGACTGATTTGGATGAGGTTATACAACAGCAACAGCAACTCCAACCATTGATGCCCTGGAAATGGTACGGCCCTTCATGAGGGTGATTTTGTCTTAAAATTCAAACCTTCACCGACTACCCTGAATGAGGACATGAAATGAGGTGCCAAGGAATGAGGAATCTAATACTCCAATACCCATAATGGCTTGCCAAGTATCCAAGGAGTTATGAAAAGGTTCAAACTTCAGCCACTGGGAAAAAACTGAGTTTCCAAATTTCTGATAAAGTATATCAGACCTCAAAAACACACCAAAAACGTCTTCAAATCACCTCCAAAATGAAGCAAACTCCCAAACACACTAACACTAGCAAACCAAAATCAAAATACCATATAAATCTTCATCTTTCACCCTTCAAAACCTTGAAAATTTGAACTTTGTTGAAACACTGTGTGATCCCTGGATGGAACCACTAAAAATCTGACTAGGGTGGATCTCTCACCACCGAAACCAGCTCTCAGTGTAGAGGGTTTCCATCCTCAACACGCAGCAATAGACCTCTGGAGAAAAACCAGCAACATCCTATTATGTTGCCAAACTAAGTCATAACCAAATGAATCCCAAAATGAGGTTATATAATGCCAAGGGGAAATTAGGGCAACTCAAGTTTGAAATCTTTTCCCCCCAAAAAGCTACGTCCCTCTCCTTATTTGCTTTTTAATTAAATAATTTAACTCCCTTTATGTCTCCCTTGGGCGTCCCACTAAACAGGCATCAGAATTGCTTTTTTAGCTTTAAAGACAACTTAAGTTATTGAACTAGGCACCAAGGTGCTTTTTTTAGGACCCTCCAACCCCTTTCACTTAGGTTAAGGTAAGTGGTAACTTTATAAAAACGACTTAAGTGAGGAATATAAATAATGAATAAATCAAACCTTAACAAACCCAATGCCCAAACTGGAAAGGAAACTGCTGAAGTAGCCTTGACCAAGACCAGTTGCCAAAAATAGACTTACTATTTTTAGCAACTACTAAAAATAGTAAATACTTTGAAACACCAAACTGGCATAGAAACTAAAGAACACTGCAACTTACTATAAACAGTAAGTGATGGAATTGGTCCCCACTAAAAAAAAGAAAGTCCTGCCTGAAACATTGAAAACCTCCACTGAAAGAAACTGGCTCTAAGTTCCCTTACCAAACTCCACTTAGCCTACAGCAACTCTAGAATAGACTAATGGATACTCCACTGCTCAAAGCCAAGGAGGGGACATTACAGTGACATGGTTTTCTTAAGACTACAACGATACAAACAATTTTCTATCAAAAAGAGTGGAGTTGCGAAGCTCAAGCCACATTTCTATGGGCCATATAGGATCAAATTGGCAAGGTGGCATATGAGCTTGAGTTACCAAAGCGCAACAAGATAAACAATTTTTTCCATGTATCATGCCTCAAAAGGGCATTGGAGCAACATGTTAGTCTTTCTACTGAGTTGCCTCCTTTGGATGATGAAGGCAAGCTTATATTGGTTCCTAAGGCTACCTTAGATGACAAAGAAAAGAACTTGAGGAACAAGACAATCACAGAGCATCTAGCACGATAGAAGGATCTACCTATCAAAAATGCCACTTGGGAGGGTGCAAAGATTCTTGAGCATCCCACCTTGCAATTGTCTGAGCGCAAGCAATTTTAGAAAGGGCAGACTGTACTATCCCATTTTTCGAACTGGTTCGAATCGGAGGACCTAAAGCCTATTTTTATTCCCCATAAGCTACAGGGAGGATTTGCAAGGGAGTAATACAATAATAAATTATTAAGTGTCCAAAAAGCACCTTAAGTTATAACATTGGAAAAAGACGCTTAATTTATTATTATTAAATGGGGCCTAAAAAAACAAATAAAAATCATAAAGTGAAAAATAGTCATCAAATGAAAACATGATCAAAAATTAATAATTAAAGGAAAAGAATGATATCTAAATAAAAAGTACTTTTATTATTTTAGGATTAAAACATTTATTCTGTTGTTGAATAAAAACCCTGTAGAGTTTTAATTCTAGCACCTTGAGGACAAAACCCTCGGGACCTGGTTTATATGAACTCCATTATTTTGTTAGTCACCCAAAAGTCAAATTTAGGCTTTACAGGTTGTTACAAGAAGTGCAGATCAAATATATATATATCTTCCTTGAGGACAAAAACCTCTTGGATCTTCAAGAATTGGAGGACAAAAATCTATTGATTTTCAGTGTTGGCTTCACCCAAAAGTCAAATTTAGGCTTTACAGGTTGTTACAGCAAGTGCAGATCAAATATATATATATATATACATGTACGAATTTTCCAAAATAAATTGGGTATTGATATTTATTGGCTGATCATTTCAATGAACCTGGTTGTCATACACCTGCAAAAGGAGTCGATACAAATTTTAAGTTATTAATTCAAGCTGCTATGCCTGTCATACACTTCAAAAAGGAAAAAAGGATACAACACAGCCTTCCACTTGTTGCTCCAGCCAATACAAACAAAAGACTAATCTACATGGAGTTGGCAAGTTGCAAAAGACAAAAGGGAGTTCGAAACTAGTGAAATCTTCTGAATTTTTATTTGTGTTTTTTTGATAGCCGCATCCAAGCAAGGATCTGTGGGATTTGATTGGGGAGTCGCAGCTGAGTCCAAAGGAGATATTGATAATTTATTTTATTGTGATTTGATGATGGAGCTCCATACCATTTAGGGAGGAAGTTATTAATTGTGGTGGAAGTCAAAGGAATTTGGAATCTTCCCAAAAGGGAAAGGAATCGCACCACATTACAATCAGCTGCTGCAATAAGAGGTGGGACACGGCCATAGAAGGGGACATAGTGATCTTATTCAGGTACTCTTTTTATGCTATTCAAATTTAATTAGATGTTACGTAAATAATATTTTGAAAAGTACAGCATGAGTATGTTGTTTATAAAAAGACAAATAAGTTTAAGCTGGCATTTATTTATTTATAGATTCCAATAAAAATAAAATTTAAAATCAGCATAGTCAAAAAAAAAAGAAGGAATCAGAATGGCAGGAAAATTCTACAAGTCACATTTCGGATATCTTCCAGAAATTTCTGCAAGTTATATTTCAACAATATGGATGAAACATCCCTCCACTATTCCCAATGCTAAGGGAACATCCCCCCAATAGGCATCCCTTGACCATGGGGACATCAAAGTGACCTTGCGAACTGAACTGCAAAAGACCCAAAATAACAAGGATTGGCTGCTGAAGTTTGTAAAGTGTGATTTTATTATTGAGCTTATCATTTTAAGAGTGTAAAAGAATTTTATAAGTTACACCTTATCCGTTTTAACTTTTGACTAACTGAAATAGAATACTGATTTAGTTAGCTGATTGTACTGTCTTTTATGATCCAATCCAGATAATTTTCTTCCTCTTATAACTCCTTCAACAAAATGGAGTAGCCTCATTATTCATCCTATCTCTTGTTGTTGTTCTAAAGGGAAATCCATGTGTTGATTGTTCATTTTTTACATTTTGTCTTTGCATTGTGTTATGTATTGTTCCCATCATCACATAAAAATTATTTGCCAATGCTCT
>VDFB02133905.1:0-38922 GCA_007258455.2 Sequoia sempervirens | reverse complement strand
TATCTGAGTATGCTCTGAAAAAATGTCATCATAGGAAATACTTGCCACAAGTGCTCAAACCACATGTAATGCATGGGATAGAAGAAAATAGGATTCATAAGTTTCCATGTGGAAAAGGAAAAAGAAAAGCAACCAAGTGCATTGAGCTAAACTTTCAATGAGGATACTTTTAATATCCATACAACTTATCTGATAGAGGTAACTCACAGGGTGGAAACGAATACATAACTGTGGAGTGGTCCCATATACAACTCGTATGCAATGTCCTTTTCCTGTGTCCCAAACTCTTACACTCTTATCCATTGATGAGGAAGAGATATACTGATTGTTTGATGTAAAATCAAAATCTGAAACAAACAGTCAATGTTAAATTAACTTGTTTGAAAAATGAAAATGGCTGTTGCATTTGTGATCTCAGTCACTAGATTATCAGAAAAGAGTGTCCCTGAAATGTGCAGCCTTTTACATGAGAGAAAAATAATTCATACTCGAAATTGTCTTCTTTCAATTTCCCATCTTGTTTTTCTAGGGAGAGATACATTAGTTTAACTTTTATTTGACCTCTTTTTCCTTCCACACATCAGAGGTCAATTGAAGTTTTATTGACAGGAAAACTCAAGCTTGCATATTTAGCACATATAACAAAAAGAGGAAGTAATAAACTCTTTTAAATACGAAGACACTCAGGATAGAAAAACAAAGTCAGCAGATTAGTGGGAAAAATATAATTTGGTGCGATACTTCTTAAGAGATGAGCAGAGATCGATTGCTCAAACATACAACTAATACATAAAGTAAGCTCTTGGTCTCAATTTTTGGATGTCAATAACTGTCACACCAAAATGCAAATACCATGCCATGATTGTTCTAGGGGATTCTCTGCCATGCTAAAGATGATAACATATGTATCTTGCTTTACATGTAGTGGTTATAACTTATTTCCATTGCATCCCATAAAACTCACTTTTATGAAACCCACAGTCCAGCTGTAATTTGGTCTACGGTAGAAACTTAAGAAATGTGTTGTTCATTTCGGATTGAGTGTCCTTGCATAAACACTTAAATGTTTTGATTAATGAGATGTTGGTTTTAATTGGACTTTTGTGAATTACTTGGTATGAATATGTTTATGACTAGTTGACTGCCAATTTCTATTAGTGAATTCTGTGTCAGGAAAATTCACAGATGCCAAAGTGCAAGGCGATGTGGATTCTCTAGCTCTATCAAAGCGGAAGGTTCTAATGATTGCCTAATCCGGCACTTGTTTAAATGTATCTTTATGTTAGGCTCAAATTTGAGGTTTGGTCAAGATGTGACTATCTGCTATATATCAGTATTCTTTCACGCTGTCACCATAACGAATGAAGATATATTTCTCAACTTTAAGTCCAACTTAGAACTCTTCCCCATCAAAATACGCACGTATGCATCACAACCAAACACTCTAAGATGTCAAAGAGAAGGCTTCTTAGGGGTTTTATCAAATAGGAGGTCTATTGATTAGATGACAAGTAGAGTTCATTGCTTTTGCCTAGATTTTTTGCTCGTTTGGCACCATTAAGCATACTTCTAGCCCTTTCCATAAACATACTATTCATTCTTTAGGAAACTCCACTCTGCTAAGGGATGTACAAAATTGTCTTTTTGCCTAGCAATTTCGTTATCCTTATAGTAATCTCCCCTTCCAATGCCTAAGCAGGAGAGATTAATTAGCCTATTTTATTCCCATAGGCTAATGTCGGAGCTAAGGGAATATTTTAATTTAATTATTTAATATTATACGTTCCAACATATCTTTAGGGTAATATTATTTAATAAAGTCAATTAAGTTCATAAAGTGACTTTGTGGATATTTAATGAAGTTTTTAAAAAGGTCACTTTATTATCCTTGAGTTTATTTAAAAATATCAAAAAGCGAGAATTTAAAAAGTTAGAGTGGAGTTGGATACAAAAGTGAAAAAGAAAGCTCATTTTGGATATGCATGAATATTTTCCTATTGTGTGGATTTGAAAGCTTCTTGGAGCTCGAAACCCTAGGACGCAAACCCTATGGGTTATTAAAATATTATTGTAATATTTAATGGTCATCTTAACTTTTAGTCAGTCGATAGTTTACTTTTAGTTAACTTACTTTGCTTTAGTTAGCTTTTAGTAACTTTTGTTTTTGCTTTAGTTTGCTTTAGTTAACGATTGTTTCTTTTTAGAAACTTCGTCTTGTAATTCTTTATATAAGGAGTATTTCTCTCCTTTGTAAATAATGTGAAAGATCCCTTACCAATTCTACCCTGAATTTTTCAATTTTGCCCTCTTGCCATAATGTCAAACAGTTATCTTGCATGGTCTGATTTGGTTTTGCTGATTGTTTCTTTGAGTTTCTTTGCTTGTTTATTCATTGCAAAATCATAGAGGAAAGCATAGAAATGAAGAGAACTATTGCATAAGTGAAAGACAACAATTGCAACTTAATAGAACCCCTTTTCTCAACTATATCAGATCTAATTACAAGTTTCAGAGGTTTGATATACATTATATCAAACTACAACAGTCTAAAACCCTTATATAATGCAATATTTGACTACCCAAAATGATAAACACATACTTGGATGTATAGCTCCAATTGTCTTGATTATTGAAGTCAAATCATGAATCACTTCACTATTACAACTTCAAACGGTATGGCTGAGTATGATGACGAAATAAGTGTTGTAGAGAATCACCAATAGGCTGGAAATAATAATAAAAATCAGGAACATCAACCTTTTACCAAACCCTAGGTGCCTCCCAAAATACCCAAGAAGCAGCCTTGATCAAAACTCCACGAATAAGGTACCAAATCGAAGGTAAATTGTTGTTGTGGAAGAATATGCAATAAAATCAAATACCCATGTGCCTTAGCTGCCATAAACTATCAAAATCTACAATCATTTTCTGATAACTCCTTGCTACAATCAATTCCAAGTGCAGATTAACCTACAATGAAGTCCAATGATGCCCAAATGGAAACCCAAAGTAGATTTCCCTGTTCTGTGAACTGGGTTTTCGTCCAATCCATTATCCTCCAAGGGATTTCGTCCTCAGAAGACCTGTATGCTGTTGAAACCCTCTTCCAAGAGTTCAAACATGCAATTGCTTTTATAAAAATGAGAATAGAATGCTTAAAATGGAGCCCAACACATTGCTTTATAACCTCTCATGGACTTCTTTTAATAAAAGTCAATAAAATAATTTTCTTGAGGGTATTTTCTCATCCAAAGAAAAAAACCACTTTTTGAAAACAATTTGAGTTGCTAGGATGGGGCACTTTTCACTATTCACCTTATGATTTTCAGTTACTATTCACCTTTTACTATTCCATTAAAGCAAACCTTAATATTTTCACTTTAACTCTAGATTCATCAACTAAACTCCAAACTGAAAAGCTCATAAGACTCCCAACTAAACTCCACAGCCCTCGGTTGGGTCCCCTAACCATTTTGTTGACCTACGGGAACCCTAATAGTAGGCCAACCTCCGCTATAGACTAACTTGTCTAAGGAAGGGACATTACATAATGAATATCGAATATCAATTATCATTTCATGGTATCAAAGCTTAGGCTCAAACTCTTTTGGCGGATTTTTTAGTAATAAAAATTTGTGTATTCCTAATGATTTTTTAAAAATTTCTTAGAAGTTTTTGCTTGGTTTTTTTTCAAATTGAAAGTTAATGGTTAACCTAAAAAATTGGAAAATTATTCAGAAGGTTTTGACAGATTTTTTTTCACAAAATTTGTGAAATTTTTTAGCCGATTTTTTTAAAGATAAAAATTGAGATTTTTTGAGCAAAGAGTTTGTGAACCGATTTTTCAAAAATTGGAGGGTTTTTTATCTGAAAAAATCATGTTTTTCTTTGAGCGATTTTCCTCCAAGTTCTTAGTTAACTTAGTTTGCTTTAGTTAGCTTTTAGTAACTTACGTTTTTGCTTTAGCTTGTTTTAACAACTTTCAGTTATCTGCTTTAGTTTTCTTTAGTTAATGATTGTTTCTTTTTAGAAACATCGTCTTGTAATTATTTAAAAAGGAGTATTCCTCTCCTTTGTAAATAATGGATATCGAATATCAATTATCATTCAATTAAGTTCATAAAGTGACTTTGTGGATATTTAATGAAGTTTTAAAAAGGTCACTTCATTATCCCGAGTTTATTTAAAAATATCAAAAAGTGGGAATTTAAAAAATTAGAGTGTAGTTGGATACAAAAGTGAAAAAAAAAGCTCATTTTGGATATGCATGCATATTTTACTATTGTGTGAATTTGAAAGCTTCTTGGAGCTCGAAACCCTAGCACGCAAACCCTATGGGTAACTAGATTCGGTGGAGAAAAGATTCTACCCTAGCCACTTTGTTGGAGAGATTGCACTAATTTCTCTTAGTGATTCAACAAACAAAAGTATCAAAATTTGTGAAGTCAATTGGTTTATGCAAGCAAGGATAAATTTTTGAAATAAATATTAAATATTATAGTAGTGATATATACTATCGTACCATTCCCAGTATTGTGGCGAGCCATTTTAGGGAGGTTGACGGTTGCAAGAAGGAGTTGATTAATAAATGTAAGGCATCAAATAGCCTTTATTCACTCTATCGTAGTTTTGTTTGGTTGAGTTGCAGCCTTTTCAAAGACCGCCGTACCTTTTTCATTGTGCCACATTAGCAGCTAGAAAAGTACAAAGGAGGGAGGCGAGTTCAAATTCAATGCCAATTTTAATCTTTGACTGCCTACTCCAATACAAGGAGTCGTACGAGTGGGTAGAGGCATCCAAACTGGGATGGCCGCCATACCTTTTCATGGAGGTTGTCGTACCTTTCTGGAATGTAATAAATGAATTTGAATCGGCTCTGTAATTCTGGGTCAAAATATTATTTGGAATATTTATTAATAAAATAATTGCTGGTAAAGGTTTTCAATAAGTTTAGTTGAAAATTACACAGCTACAAGATAATATTCTTTGAAATATACATATCTATATTTGAATTTGAGACAATTCCTATGAAATGAAAATGATGCATTACACTCTATCAAATTATTGAAAACAAACTGAAAACAAGTTCAGAACAGCAAAGACACAACTGTTTGACGAAATGCGTGTGCACATGAGGTTGTGAATTTGAAAAAAAATTGCATACAAAATTGCTTTGGGATATTTCAGTGGTATCAGAGCATGCATGATTGATTATGACATTTGCCAAAAATTAGAAATATTCCAATACAAGTTATTACAAACTCTAAAAACCAAAATTTTCCTCTTGATTAGCTACAAGAGCTTTGAACACTTTACAATTCTTGAAGACCTCAAATCTTTTTTATAAGAAAAATCACCCATGTTTTTCTACAAAAATCATCTACAAATGAATCATGGTACATGCATTTTCCTAATGAAGGTACATTTACAATTCCAAAAACATTAAGATGGATCAAATCCAAAATTTCATCAAAATGTGCAAACTTTTAGAAAAAATTTATTGGATTTTGCTTCCCACATAGGTGAGAGGAACCAATAAGTGTGCACTCTAACTTCACTCATCTCGATATCATACATGGCATTTTCAAATGACTCTTTTTTATAGCAGCTTATTTGGCAAGTTCACCATTTATGTAATCAAACAACTTGCATTGCAATCTATATATTGCTCTTATGATAATAAGATAACATCTGTTAATTTAAACAAAAAAACAATAGGATGCCCCGGCTCTGGTTTCGCTGGCCCTTGGGGTGGAAATTCTTTAAGTATTTGAAATCAATCTTGAAAAGGTAACTTTTACCTACAATGTTGAAATCTTGGGGGTATCAACATATGCTACTTATGCAGAAAGGAAGGGTACATAAGAAAAAACTGCCCTATTATTCTCAAAAAAGCCAATTACCCTAACCATAATAAAAGGACAAGTGATTTAGAGACTAAGTCAAAAGTGTTCCCTAAAAGCCTAAGACAAGAGGATGAAAAGGATGGTGCAGAAACCCCATCTGGTAGGTCAACAGAAGATGGTACAAGTTAACCCTAGTGACTCAAAGGAAAGAGAATTTTGTTCTTTGAAAAACCCTAATTGGGTTGGTAACTCAAACAAAAAGGAACAACAATGGAAATCTTGTGTAAAAGTAACAAATCAATTTAATCTTCTAAATGAAGATCTGGAAAATTCAAAAGCAGACAATATACTCTTTGTAGTGATAGTTCTAGAATTTTTGGGATACTAGGGAACAATTCAAATAAGCTCTACCTCAATTCGGGGATGGAGCCTCGTACTATAAATGAAAAAAGAAATGCACAACTTGCCTTGGACAAAATTAAGCAAAACAATGACCAAAATAAACAAGAGAAAAACATTAGCATCTATAAGGACCCAATGGAATCTAAAGATTATGTAATCAAACCCATACACAGAAATTAATATTAGTACCAAGGAAAAGGATTTGAGCATAAGGAACATGAATGGTCCAAACCAAATTGATAGTAATAAATCTCCATCTATAATAAGAAACATTGTCTCTAAAATGGAACTCAAAAATCAAAATGCTAATAGCCCACAAGGTAACAATAAAAGGTTGGATCCCTTTGGCCCGGTTTTGGAGCTAAAACATAGAGTGAATACAAAATCTGAAGAAATAGTGGAGCAACCCCCTACTTTTACCTTAGGGACTACTAACATATTGAGCTATGATAAAAGGGATTTAGCCCCTAAAAACATCCCAATGGCGTTGCCCAACCAAGGTAACAATGGCTCAATGGGTGAAGGGAACAACTCTTTCGACACATACAAGAACAGAGCTAACACAAGCATCAAAAGCAATGATCAATATTTGACTAACTGCTATGTGAATATGGTCTGCCCTGGTGACAACAATGTCCCAGGGAGGAGTACAGTCATAGATGGCAGTGCAAACAATAAGGACTTTTGCTATCAACCTAATACTAGGCTAGGTGATATTGGGCACGGAAAGTAAGGTAAATTTAAATCTATTCTCAAAATGAATCCTACAGAAGATAGTGGGTCCTTGGATAATAAAAAGATCCCGGAAGGGCAGTTAGTACCAAGTTTTGGTTCTCCCCATGTGCAAAAAGGTACAAGGAAGAAAGGAAAAGGAAAAATTATCCCAATTCGTAGGGGTAGGTTGCACATTACCAAGCAAAAAAGGAAGAAAACAACTGTGGCGGTCCCAATGCCGACATCTAGAAGGCTAGAAATTGAAGATAAGATCCCAAAATGTTTTGAAAGTTTTAGAAATGAGAAAGAGGAACCCCCAAAACCTGATTGTTAGAGGGCTTGAATCCCCTGATAGAAAACACATTGCCAAGAGGTTTCTTAAGCTAGACAAAAACAAAGATTTGGTCCTCCTTCAGGAGGTTAAAGCTACCGGCTTTACCTTGTAGACCAACCTCAAATTCATTTGAATGACTCATCCCATCATGTTCCTGAACATGAAAAGGGGAGAGGCAGTGTTGCTATCCTAATCTCAAAGAATTGGGCTCAACATGTAACTACATCCAGTGTCTCCCCTTGCAAAAGAGTAGCCTGAGTTGAATGGCACACAGTCTACTAAGAGGGCGGGTGCGGGGCGGGAGGGGCAGGGGAGGGGGTGAATCAGTAGATCAAATCTATTTAAAACTCTTTACTTCAACACATATATTTGAACATGAAACTTGAATCAAAATAGCTACTGATAATCAAGCAACAACATAAGTACACTTTCACACATGAGAACACCAAATATACATGGAAACCCAAGATGGGAAACACCACGGTGAGAAAAGTTGCTTGGATCTGCTGTCCAAATCCAACCTCACAAAGCAGGAATATAATGAGGGAATTTACAATATAAAGTAGGCACCAACCTACCAGAGACACCAATCTCCAATTATATATGTAGGCACCAACCTACTGGAGACACCAATCCCCAATACAAAGATCAACTCAATAAGTAGAACATCATTCCTACCGGATTACAAAGATAAAGTTTGTGGATCTTCAAAGCTAATTACACAACTTCAAACACTCTTCCACACTCCTTAGGATCTTTTGATGATGGCGCACAATTGAGATGCAACTCACATTGAATAACACTAGCTCGCACGAATGCTCTCACGATCGCATCCTTGTATATTCACTCACCACCTTCTCTTCTCTTGTTCACACCCACAGCTACATTTATCATGTGAAGTGATGATGATTATATATAGCACTCTACACATAACATCACACCATGTCGGCCAGGGATCCACAATTAATCGGGACGACATAAGGTGGACCTAAATTCAAATTACATGAAACGTGTAACAGGTTAGTCCTAAATCAAATTTGTTGCCGCCAAAAGAACATGATGATGTGCAGTTCCACGAGAATCTTAACCAGGACCTAACTTAACACCCCATGCTAACACCAGGTGTCGCATGCTACTAGTAGTTGCCGCACAGTTCCAAAGCACAAACTGGTTGGCAGACAAGCATAGAGAACCATCTATCACTTCAATCTTTTTGCATGTTGAACATAACTTTTGAAAACTTTGGAACATATTCTCCTTTCAAACCGCAAAGCAAGATTCGCGCTCAGAAGAGAATAAAGAGCATAACTGTATTGCCAGAGAAAGCTATCTGCCATGAGAAATTGACTTCCAACATTCCGGATCACACTTCTAAATTACTTCTATCATAGCGAATAGATGCATGCATGATATTGCAAGCCTACAATAAGGAGTAAGCAATCGGATGTGTTGTTCTCAAAATGCACTAATAATGATAATTCAAGTACTGTTACATCCACTGTTCAACGGATATTACACATTACACTTCCAGATCACCTTTGTCATCATGAATAGATGTAGTATGATACTACAGACAATCCTCAACTGATTTTATTAATATAGCTAGCAATATATACTTCCGCAACTCAAAATGATATGACAGTACAATTACATTTAATTCTCACTGATTTGCTGACCATATTCCTTTGACATCAGTGAGAACCTTTGACATCAATGACAACATATGTTCAACAATCTCCCCCTTTGTCATTGATGGCAAACAGCAAAATGTTGGCCACACACGAAGACATATCTAAAGTTGTCCGAACTAGGAAACCACCTCACATTGATTCCCACTTTCACCCCTTAGAAGATATAACATATTGAGTTCCATTTCTCCCCCTTTGACATTAATGACAAAGGTCAACACTCCCCCTTTGCATTTTCGACACTGCACACAATCTGGAAACCTGTTTACCCAGGATGGACTCCCCCTGAGTCCATACCATACTACTATTGAAAACATTCTACAAGACCACCCAGCTTTCTTGCAATAGGGAGACCATGCTCCCCCTCAACTTGTGCTTCCTCTTGATTCAAGAGGAGGGAGCAACAACTCTAAGCTTCTTCCAAAGAAACTCAAAAGTCTCCTTAAGAAGCGGTTTTGTGAAAATGTCTGCTACTTGCTCCTTGGTTTCAACATACTCCAACTTCACCTCCTTTCCTGCAACCTTCTCCCTCAAAAAATGAGGCTTGCTTGCAATATGCTTTGTCCTTGAGTGCATTACAAGATTCTTTGAAATGTTTATAACACCGGTATTATCACAAAGAATGGAAATGGGTTCATCAAACACAATCTTCATCTCCTTTAAATTTCGCTTCATCCACAATACCTGAGTGCAACATGAAGTTGCTGCAATGTATTCAACTTCTGTTGTAGATAAAGAAACTGAATCCTATTTCTTGCTTAACCAAGATACAAGACTGTCACCAAGAAAGAAAGTTCCACCACTTGTACTCTTCCAGTCATCTATGCTTCTTGCCCAATTTGCATCAATGTATGCAGTCAAAGTGAAATTTTCACTCTTGGGATACCACAAACCAAAATCCATTGTAGCCTTCAGATATTTGAATATCCTCTTTACTTCTTTCACATGAGTTTCCTTAGGTGCTTCCTGAAATCTAGCTACCATCCCAACAACTTGCATTATATTCGGTCTAGATACAGTCACATACAACAAACTTCCAACCATAGATCTATATAAGGTCTGGTATGCCAAAGCAAATTCACCATCTTTACTCAGCTTACATCCAGTAACCATAGGTGTACTCACCAGTTTGCATTCTTCCATCTTGAACTTACTTATCATTTCCTTTATATACTTGTCCTAAGAAATGAATACGCCTTATCTGATTGAACAATCTATAAACCAAGAAAGAGTGACAATTAACCAAGCATTGACATTTCAAACTCACATTGCATTGCATTTTGGAACACCTTGCACATGTCATCACTACTTCCGCCAAAGATAATGTCATCAACATAGACAACCTTTTGTTTTTATGTACATATTTCTTGCATTATATTCGGTCTAGATGTAATCACATACAACAAACTTCCAAACATAGATCTATATAAGGTCTGGTATGCCAAAGCAAATTCATCATCTTTACTCAGCTTACATCCGATAACCATAGGTGTACTCACCGATTTGCATTCTTCCATCAAAAGATAAATCAGGACCTCTGAGGTCATCAATGGAGGATGGCCAGCTGCTAGGTGTCAAATTCAAAGTCTCAAATGTTGCACAGATCGATCAACTGTGCAAGATGCTCGAGAAACGATGAATGGAGGAGGGCAATTCAAAAAAGTTGAAAATTGTATAAAATATTCTAAACACTGTTTTCAATTTTTGCAGATCATGCATGCACAACAGTGAACACCGTCAACGCATCAACAACGATTGTCAACGCAGTCGACAAAGGTGGTGAACAGCTGATGAGGAAATTTGAAAATCTTGAAAAATAATCTAACTCTAGAGAAGTCAAGCACCTCGTTTCAAGGAGAGCCCCCAAGATCTCATGCCTTAGAATTTTTTGTCGTTTTTCGGAAAACATGCAAATTGACTCTTTAGCCCAATCCAAATCCAATCAAAAGCAGCTTTAGGGGTGGGAAAAGTTGGAAATCATCTCAGATATGTACAGGCTCTTCAATGAATCCATCATCCAGTTCACAAGACCTATCAGACGCTGGGAATTGCAAATCAAACACAGACGTTTCACACAAAACAAAAAAAGTCAATGAGGAAAGTTGAAAAACTAAAAAATAAACTGTCTGGAGGAAAAAGGTGCCTTATTTCAAGGAGCCTAAGTCCTCAACACTTTGAATATTTTTCACGTTTTTCAGAAAACATCCAAAACTCCTTCGTTAGCCTAGTTCCTGCTTTCGGAAAATCAATCAGATGCAGTGTTCAAGGCTGGCAGAGGGTACCATTCAACTCAGATATGATCAAACTTGCCAGAATAACTGACTTTCAGTCTCTGCCATTCACTAGCTGGCAAGAAACGACATCCGAACAGGGTTCACCAGCTACATGCAAAACAAGTGAAATTTTGAAAAATGGAGAAAAATGGCTAACACTTTTGCGGTTTTACATGTTTGATGATGTTATCAAATGCGTAGTTTAAAAATGGAGAAAAATGGCTAACACTTTTGAGGTTTTACGTGTTTGATGATGTCATCGGATGCGTAGTTGAAAAATGGAGAAAAATAGCTAACACTTTCGAGGTTTTACATGTTTGATAATGTCATTGAATGCGTAGTTGAAAAATGGAGAAAATGGCTAACATTTTGAGGTTTTACACGTTTGATGATGTCATCGGATGGGTATGTTTTTGCATGCATGCTTTTTGCAGCTATAAAAGAGGAATTCACCATTTGATGCAAGCGAAGTCAAATTTTTGCATGCATAGTTTCTATCTTCGTGGATAGACTCCAAAATAATAGTGTTTTTCATGCAAAGTACTTTTTATCTCCAAACTCTACTCAAGAAAGCTTTGAGCATTCATTCTTCATAATTGGCAGGTTAGCTTTCAGGGGAAGAAACATAAAATTTTCTTCTCATCAAGATTTGGAGGCTCAAACGAGGTGCTTTTTCAGTGTTCTTCGTGGATTCGAGATTGGGAAGCATAGAAGCACGTTTTTGCATGGTCTGATTTTCTAGGGCATCACGATTCGGAAACAAGTCAAAATTTTCAAGTTTCATCGATCTGAGTCAACTTCTTTTTCACTCCTCTTGAAGATTGAAAAAATTTAAAAATTTGCACGCCAATCCCTATTTTTTAGGAAATCATGCATGTTTGAGAAATCCTAAGATTTTACAAAATTTGACGATCTAGGTCTCTTCAGAACGAAATTGTCTAAAGAACCCAGACCTCAGTTTTTCGACCCTACTTTTTAGGAAAATTGCTATTTTTAGCAGGTTGTCTGAGCATAGGCATGTTTACAGTCAAACTTCACGGTTTTCATCATACAATGCTCTTCCATTGAAAAATCAAGAGAAGTGTTAGAAGCATAAAGCTGCAGAAGAAACAGACGTCATCAATCCAATTGTAGAGCCACCAAAATTATCTATCAAGGAGCCACCAGTTGGGGCATGCAATGTTTTCCGAGGATAGAACTAAAAGCAGCAATTAACTCGACGCCTTTTCCGAGATTAACTTGTTCCCATTCATGCATATCTATTCTATGGAAATATCAGTGTATGGTTGGAGCTTTTCTTGTTGTTAAGTCAATTAATTGATTGTAGACAAGTTGTTAACTGTTAATTATGTTTTGTTTAGTCTTAGAAATAAAGCTTGCATGTTGGCAAGTCTAGTTAAAAACAAGGAGATTTTAGGGCTCCCTACTCCTTATTTGTGTATAAATAAGGGCAACCTTGCCCATTTATTTTTAACTGTTGTGATAACAAATTTGCTAAGCCTACTTTGCCTGCAACTTTGTTATTTAGTGTCTATTCATTTTTGTTTCAAGTGTAATCTGGTTTGATCGCATATTATAAGCCTACTTTGCTACAATTTGTTGTGCCAAAGGTGTTATTAAGGTGTTATTGCTGTTAGAATTTGAGGAAATAAATCTCATGCCTACTTTGCTTTGATCTACGGTCTCAATGTCTTTCAGTATTTTGTTTATAAGTTTGGCTTGCATAATCTTTATTTCAGCATACATCTCAAAAGTACAATGAGTCTTTAAGTGTGTTTTGGAAGCAGGGTTTATTTAAGTATCTGTGTTAGATCAAATCATTCCATGTTTACTTATAATTCGCAAGCTCTGAATTTACTTGAGTTGTCAGAAGCGTCATTAGTTTAGGCCTAGTTGTAGTTGAAGTTACGAAACTAGAGAAAACCTCAGCAACGACGCAAAGAGTTTCATAACCTTGCACTCTTAAGCTGAGAATAAAAAGATTGGCAATAGTTTAGTATTTCTTTTTAAGCATAATCAGCAAAGAGGAAGCTTCCCCTCCTAATTTGAAGAGCAGTCTAACTGTGCATAGCTATCTGTTCCTAATTCGCATTCCAGAGGTGCAAATTGAAATGCTAATAGTTTTCTGGTGCCTACTGTGGGGCATGAGGCATAAAACTTCAAGAAAGATTATGCTTTATGATACGGGAATGACCATTTGGAATCCTATTGCGTGGGAATACATCCTGTGATCCAACCATAAACAATGGGTGATAACAACAATAATGATGATAGAAATCAGCAACGTCCACCCCCATTACCTTGGGGTAACAACATTGGACCTTTGGCTTTGCAGGAAAATCATGAGTTACCTAAAGGGTCAAGGAAGCACTTTCCCCGATTTCACGGTGACGGGAGTCAACACCCAGATGAACATATCTCTATGTTCACAACGGCTTGCGCCGTGTTGCACGTAGCACATGAAGACATCGCAGTGCGTCTCTTTGTAGAAACTCTTGTGGGAAATGCTACCGATTGGTTCAATTACCTAGAGCTAGGCATTATTACAAGCTGGGCAACTATGAGCAAGAAATTTTTGGTGAGATTCAAGCCCACTGAAAACAGTCATTTGTTGTTTGTCCAACTTGCAAATTCAAAGATGGAGCACAACGAGCCCATGAGGGAGTTTGTAGCAAGATTTAATTGTCTTGTTACATGACTTTCTTATACACTTAATCCATCACCAGAGATTTTGATGAGCTACTTCATAAATGCTCTTCCATCAGAGATAGCCTTCTTCCTTAAGATGGCAAAAGAAACAGCATTGACGGAAGCGCAAGAACACGCCATCAAGTTGGAGGATAATATGATCACCTCCGGCAAGATGAAGGACTCGATCAGACCTCTAGTTCAGAGTTCTGCAGATCCACTGCTACAAATGGTAGCCAATGAGATGCTTGCACTACCACCACCACAATACCAACCTCAGCAACCATACCAGCCAAAGAGAAATAATTTTCAACCTTTCAATAATTATAGGCCACGATTGCTAGCACCTCCATCAAGACAAACAATTGAAGCTGCACAAAATGCAGTATTTTGTTCTTTCCATGAGACTGATGCACATACCGATTCTACATGTCCTAAGAATTTAAGAATGAATCAAATCATGGGATACACTGAAGCTGCACCCAGTTCAGGTGTTGTCCCTACACCAAGTTTGAATGTTGTCTTACCACAAACAAACAACTTCGATGGTGACACTATTGCGAGATACTTTAAAAGTGAACCCATTATTAAAGAAAAAGACCTCCGCCACTACTCTCTTGCAGTAAATCACGAAAGATATTCAGCACCTGTGTTTTCACGTGAACTCCATGCCCGGCACATTGTATACATTAAGAAATATTAAGTTTCTCCCACCAAATGTGATCTAAACGTTGCCCTTGCCGACAATAGTATACTCTTCACCACCACCAAAGATGACAAAATCGGAGCAAGCTATATACTCCATGAACCAATCTCTCATGTTTGTAAAATGTCGAGAGGCTCCAGAATCAATGTACCATGCAAATGATTTGACACGATCTGCTAGCCCAGAATCAATGTACCATGCAAATGATTTGACATGATCTGCTAGTCCAAAATCAATGTACCATGCAGATGATTTGACACGATCTGCTAGTCTAGAATCAATGTACCATGCAGATGATTTGACACGATCTGCTAGTCGTTTCGCCATTGATACATAAGAGGTAGACTCCTATTTAGACTGCATGGATGCCATCCCTCCCATTTTCCAAAAGCACAAAAAATGAGGTAAAAGGTTGTGTTTAGCTAGCACGAATCCCAAAAAATTCAAAAAAATTCAAAACCTCGAAATTCTAGAAAACCCTATGAATTTCAAAAAACCCTAGGTCACAGAGAAAGAACCCACAAACAACAGAGAAAACTCACGATTTGAAGAAAAAATCGCCCAGAAAATTCTAAAAATCCCGTGACAAATCCTTCAAAAGAGAGGTCGCAACTCTTGTATTTTGAAGCTCACGAAACTACAAACCACCAAACCCAAAAAAAAAAAAAAACTTATGAAAATTTAAAAAAACTTCCAAGTAATCAGCCACGAATTTTTATTGCTCAAAATATTCGCCAAAAAATGAGCCTAAGCTCTAATACCATGAAATGATAATTGATATTCAATATTCATTATTCATCATTTACAAAGGACAGGAATATTGGTTAAATAATACAATACAGGACGATGTTTCTCGAAGGAAACAATCATTTACAAAAGTAATTAACTAAAAGTTACTAAAAACTAACTAAAGCAAACTACTGACTAACTAAAAGCTAAGATGACCATTAAATATTACAAAAATACTTTAATACTCTACAAACAAGAGCAACCGACCATATCATTAGGTGTAACCAACCAACTTTCACTAGTAGCATGCAAGTTATAGGTGCTAGCGCTATTTGCCATACCAAGATTGGACTTGCTTTCACCAATAACATGCAAGTGATAAATGGCAAGATCTGCCCATCTTAAAGGTTTAGTAGACTATGGTGAAACTAAGTATTAATTTATGTAGCCCTATGTTGAATGCTAGATTGGGATTACATGTATAAGTTGTTCTAAGTGACTATGTTCTTGCCAGTGATAACCACAAGTAGCATAGGATGCTTGTCTCATCAGCACAATACGTAGTGAAATGAGAAAAGGGACTGAAATACAATGTAGTATGGGATGCACTAACTTTCCTCTTTCTAACTAGTTACATTACTATAAAAGGGGCTTATGTGTACCATAAATGAGGTACTAGTTGTTTAAGCTATTGGCATTAACACTTATCATATATGTTTAGCATTCTACATGCTTTATTTGATGGAGTTATTGTTGTTCTAAGATCTCATTATGCACTAAAAATTTTGGCATATCTTTTTCTCTTTATATACTTTGAGTTAATCTATCTTATGAGTATCTTATTATATGTTTTGCACATTTCAATGACTTGTAGATGTTATGACTTTTGCAAGATATGATGATGTTCCTTTATGACCTTACTAGTTGTATTTCTTAAATGGCCATTTGAATGGATGTATAGAGTATCCATATTGAAAAATAGTCATTAGTAGGATTTGTATTAAATTATTACTGAATGAAATTGCTATGATATTATGTGTTGTAGGTTGTAGAGGAAAGTGAATAGTGAAAGAAAAAAAATATTATGAGTAACCAGGTGTGGTTATTACAATATCTAGCTCCTAAGCCACAAGTTTATAGATACCAGAAGGAGAAAATGTAATCTTCAACCATGTATATAATTACTCTATTTATAATTGAAACAAAATCATTATGGTTTGGGTCAGCTTTGCAACCTGTAACATCCTTTGAATGCCCTTTAAGCTGGTGCAGTATAGATGGTGGTTCAGTGACTGTGCAGACTACTAATCTTCCATCGGATACACCATAGGCTAGCAAGTCCGAGCTCAAGTGCCCAAATTTTACCACAGTTACCGCTGATAAAAACACAAGTTAGTAAAATATTGTCACAACAAAAATCACAGTGAGTCCATAATCTGAAGGGTGTTCATGGCAGCCTATTAGCATATCACAAGAATAAGTGGAACCATATTTTGTCAAAAAAGCTACCTGAACCCTTGCAACAGTCAAAAATACAGTGCATGCCAACAAATGAATAGCCTGGTTCTTTGAGTATCTGTGTATAATCTACTCCACTTGTAGTGGAGCTGAAACTTGTACGCCGACTGCCTTCAAAATTGAAACCATGCATATCCTGCAAACAAGAAAACACGATACAGTATTCAGACCTCTATGGACATGTATGAAACCATACCCTCCAAAAAAACTCTTTACAAACAATTGTGAACATTTAACCATTCGTGCTAGTTCTGAGTTCTGATGAGTTAAAACACTTTTCTCTTGCAATGTTTTGCATCATGTATTTAACTTTGACTGGATACTTTACGCATTCCCACTAATAGAAAACTAACATGCCCACCAGAATTTACATTTGCATATCTACTGCAAGAATGCAAGGATAATTGATATTAATACCTTGATTGAATTCCAGCTGTCCCTTTCATAACCAAGTGATAGAGGACCAGGAGACGATACCCAATGGCTGCCATCTCATTATTTTACATGCATAATGGAACATAAATAAGACAATTAGCAATCATTTCACTTCAAAAATGACAAATCAAGTTAGAGATTTAGCCATAACTAGAAGGACTGGAAAAGTGTCATCTGGAAGCATGTTTTAGAATTCAATTCGGCCATTTCAACTAGAGATCTTCATTGTATCACTTAGATAAGATTTTTTCTATTGCCGTGTAATTTCCCCAATTAAAATTATACAATATTTTACGTAACTTTCTGATTTTCATTTTTTTGTATTTTTCCGAATTTTGAAAACAAAACCAAAACTGAAACAGCAAAAAAATTTGAAAACAAACGAGGGATTTCGTCTTCCCAAAATATTGAACAAACCAAGGGTTTTTGTCCTTAGATGCTAGATTGAACAAAATTGCTCAAACCTGAAAATTATTGCAAATGATGAAATGAAACTAGGCACCTCCTTGATATACCTTTCCAAATCAGGCCATTGATTTAAATTTCCCTCCAAGTATTTAAAAATACCTTTCTTATTATTTTTATTGTAAGTATTTATAAATAATTTTAATTTAATACCAGTGTTTAAAAACACTGTTATTTTAATTATAATAATATTATTAAGTTGACCCTAAAATTAGAAATTACCAGGCCCAACTTAAAATAATATTATTAATTATTTCTGTTCAAAAAAGGAGACATGACATGCCATACCAAGTGTGAAAAAAATCATATAACAGAGTTAATTATTAATATTACTAATAATATTACTTATTTTAATAATAATAATAATTATCTTAATAATTAAAATAAGTTCTTTTTGAAGCCGACCTTGAACCTTTAGAGTGCCAACTCTTGTGGAGGCCGACCTGACTTTTGGATGGGCAACCAGGTATAAATAAACATTTTTGGCATTCAAAGATGACAGCTAGAAAATTCAGGGTAATCCTCTGCAATTGCAGTTACCAGTGCAAGAAGGACGAAAACCCTCAATTGCACTTTCAAGGTTAGGATGAAAACCTACCTCTATCTGGACAGGTCCAAACAGGGTTTGCAAATTGGGCTAATAATTGATGAACCATTTCACTTTCTGGGTGCAGGCGCTGAAGGAGATCAAGAATGTTTCAAGAACTGCCTGGTAAGAAGCCATTCCTCAATTGTTTCAAGGAAATCTCTCAATTTTAAAAGGGCGCCAAGGAGAATTTCACAATAAAGAGAGCCACACTGCAGAAGGGACAGCACTTCATCTGTTTACAAATTCAATTCACCTATACTAGATCCAGCTGTCAGGAGATATTAGGCACAGTTGGCATAAGAGTTATAACTCACATCTTCCATCATTGAAAAAATTTGTCACTTAGGGCATCCCGTGGGCCGAGGGAGGAGGATCTAACAGCTACTGTGCATATATATGTGTTTGCTGCCCCATATCAGAACATAGGTGTTGAAGCTTATAGCCATTCATATCAAACCTGGGCATTGCACTGGGGTTTACAGTCATCCCTATTCAGATCTGAGCACTCCTTGTACCTCCTAAGAGGCAAACAGATCATTTGTAAGTAAAAATCAGTCTTCATGTGTGTGGGTTCAGTTATGATCTGAAGACAGATTGCTGGTAAATAAAAATTTCACACTACAAACCCTAATTTGGCATAAGAAATATATATATATACTTGATCTAAGTACATCTATCATTAATTATCAGCATTTCTAGATCTTTGGTACTTGTTGTCATAAGCTAGGGTTTTACAGTGATAATTTGGGTTTGATATTTAAATTCCAATGTGTGAGTAAACCCTAAGGACAATACATTGGTATCAGAGCTGGAATCCTGCTAGCCTGTGAAACATCAGAAGTTCATCATTTTATGGTAGATTATATCCATTGCATGTCATTCTTCTGCAACTGCATATCAGTGTTCAGTGTTTGCAGGCCAAAAAGATGAAGACAATTCAAGAATCTATGTTAGAAATATTAGAAAAGCTACAGGGACGGCATGAATATTATAAGGATTTTATTGCAAGGATGGAACATTGAGAGATAAAGAGAATTTCTTTGAAGGAAGAAGAAAAATCAAATTTGAAGGAGACGGCTAGGATAGTAGCCAAGGAGCCAGAAGAACAACCTATACACCCACGACAAGAGGATGAAAGGGCGAGATATCATGCTGATTATAGTGCTCTAAATCCTACCATCCGTTGTGACATGTCTTTTGAGGAGTATTATGATATGAAATAAGAAATGGACGGCAGAGGCGAAGGTGCAGAGAACAAGAGCCAAAAGAGTCATTCTTGAAAGAGGAAGAACCCAAGATGATGGAACTCAAAATAGAATTACAAGAGGATGCCAAGAAAGAAGTTGTGATAGTGGACCAAGAAGAAAAATTGAAGTTACTAGACATCAGGGAGCAAGAACAAGAGGACAAGCAAGAACAAGAGGACCCCAATCAGCAAGTTGAAGGTGAAGATTTCTTGTTGACCAACGTTTGTACCAGCAAAAGACCACTGAAGTGCAAGTGGGAAGGACTCCATTTGTTGGGCATGAAGAGCTCAACATTAAGGAATAGATGCCAATAATTTCAAGTGCTATCCAAGAAGCATCCACCCAAGTTTCAAGTGTGAAAGTAATTGAACCGTGTGATGTTGATTTGCAAGATATTAGTTATGTTGTTGTGAAGAATGAATTGCAAGTTTATCATGAAAACCCTAACGAAATTGGAGGGATGGAGGTTGTACCCTATACATTGGGTCATAAGGATGCTTTTATTCAAGTTCAAGGAAATTCACATGCAATGGTGTGGGGTCCAAGAGACCATGTCTTTGATGGAGCTACTCCCACCATTGGCTATAGATTCTCTATTAGAGTAATTAATATTAATGGTCATTTAGTCATCTTTATCTTATTAGATTGTTTCTATTTCTGTTTTAGATTAGATAGCTTTGAATCTTTTTGTTTTGCTTTATTAGTTGTCGTTTCTTTATAGAAACATCTCTTTGTATCTATTTAAAGAGCTTTGCTCTCATGTAAAATTATATCATTGAATAATATCAATCTGATAATTTAACGAACATGGTATCAGAGCGGGTGACGAGCCTTTAGAATTTTTTCGTGCCCTAGCTACCTGGAATTATTTCCAGAATTTTTTTAACGATTTTTTATGAAAAATCGTGCTGTTTTTTTTATTTTTGTTAAGTTTTCTGTGGCTTTAGCAAAATTGATTTCTTTGTTTGCAAAAATCATTGGCGGCTTTCAGTTTCGGCGTGTCTTCTTGCATCTGGGCATCGCGTTCTGTGAAAGAAGTGTTTGGATTGTGCGTTTTTTCTTCTAGCTCCTAGTGCGATTTCTCTTTGTCATAGCACGCGTTTCTGTGTGGGCATAATTCCTCATCAAATCTGGCCGCGTTTTGACAGATTAGGGCCACGATTTTTTGGTTTTTGAGGATGCGATCTCCATACTCTTTGGTGCGCGTTTTCTTGAACATGTTTTGCAGTTTTTTGATCAGTATCTAGCCGCGCGACGTTTCTTTCTGGTCGGGTGTTTTTTTGTGGTGCGTTGGTGCATCATCTGGTATATTTTGGGACGCGATTTTCATTTAATCATGGTCGCCTTGGCCTCTGTAAATTTTGTGCTGTGTTTCCAAAAGAATTCCTGCATTTTTTTGCAAGTTTCTGGTTCTTTAATGGTGGTCTAGGGTTCCAATTTTTTTCGACTAGGGTTTTTACCCTCTTTTTGAAGGCGGATTTTTTTTCAATTCCAGATTCTTGGTGGGTTTTTCGAGATCTCAACTGGGTTGGTCTTAGTTTTTTCTGGGTGCATCATTTTTCGTGCCTCGTTTTTTGTGCCAACGGATTTGTCTTGAATTTTGTGCCAGCTGATTGTCCAGTGTTCTGCCAGCTGATCACAACGTTACCTCGTTTTTTGTGCTTTGGAAAACGGGAGGGATGGCAACTTTGTCCAATGATATGTTGGAAAGTTCGCAGAGGTTTAATGGCAAGAATTACAACACGTGGAAGCAGAGGATGCTTACCATCTTTGAGTACCGGTGTCTGGATGCGCTTGTTCTTGGTAAAGAAGTTCGTCCCACTGTTGCTGGGAAGGATCAAGACAAGTATGATGGAGGTAATAGGGAGGCAGTCATGTTGCTCAAGTTATCAGTCACCGATGAGATGCTTCCAGAGGTGCCATCTGGCAAGACTGCTGCGGAGATATGGAAACATATGAAAGATCTCCATGAAACGTCAGATAAAAGCCGAGCTTTCTTTCTGAAGAACATGTTGTTTTCGATGATGATGGATGAGAAGATGTCCCTGCAGGAGCATCTTATGAAGATAAAGGAAATACGCGATCAACTGGAGGCCATTGGTCGCAAGATGGAAGAGGAGGATATGGTAGTGATTACACTGAAGAGTCTACCACGATCCTACGAACATTTTATTGAGACGCTCAACATTACCTCCACTAATGTTGACTTGAAGTTTGATGAGTTGTGCAATAAGTTATTGCAGCAAGCTAGGTGGAGACAACAATTTGGTAGCAACAGTGATATGGTCAGTGCGGAACAAGCATTTGTTGCCAAGGACAAAGGCAAAGGCGAGTCCACTCAGCAGAAAGGACAGCGCACATCTGAGGAGGGTTCCAAGAAGAGTATCACCTGTCACTATTGTGGGAAGCTTGGTCACATCCAGAGGTTTTGCAAAAAGCAGTTGGCTGATCAGAAGTCCAACCAAGAAGAGTCTCAACAGCAGGCTCATGTAGCAGAGCATTTTGAAGAGAAGGCGAAGGAGTCAGCCTTCTATGCGTTTTAAATTTTTTTTTGGGTAGTTAGTAAAATGACCATTAAGGGAGGGTATTAGAGTAATTAATATTAATGGTCATTTAGTCATCTTTATCTTATTAGATTGTTTCTATTTCTGTTTTAGATTAGATAGCTTCGAATCCTTTTTGTTTTGCTTTATTAGTTGTCGTTTCTTTATAGAAACATCTCTTTGTAGCTATTTAAAGAGCTTTGCTCTCATGTAAAATTATATCATTGAATAATATCAATCTGATAATTTATCGAACATTCTCCATCCCTTATACATGGATAGAACAACAGTTAAGCTTGATCATGAGCAAGCACAAGGTATGTGGTGATTTATATCATTGGGAATAACATGTTGACACATCCTCTTGTTGAGATCTCACAGGTTTATAGGATGCTTGATGAAGATCTGCAACATGATAGAGAGTTACTCAAAATGGGCCACACAATGTCTAGCCCTTTTACCTTTTCAGCAATTGTTGACATGAGGGAAGAAAACTGCAAGTCGATACACATTGACTACATAGAGGTTGACCAGGAAACATTTGAGCTCCTTTGTTCCAAGATTGATGAGCTCGTTGATAGGTTAGTTTGTAACCAGGAGAAGGTGACTTAGAGTTTGCACATGACGGGTCTAGAAGAGGCCAACATGAACACTAAAGGACAACGGACGTGTTCACCAACTTGTCACTTCACCACACTTGAGGACCAAATGGAGATAGTTACCTCAAGGTATTTGATGCAAGAAAGATGTAAGCAAAATAAGTGCCATTTGAATATTCAATATTTTGTAACTAAGTTTGGTATGGCATTGTGGGTATCAAGCTACAAGCAAGTTGGGGGGTTTATGAAAGATAAGGCACTACACATTCCTAGCACCACGAAGTCAAGACAAATGATGATTCTTTGGGTTGAACAAAAGATGTGCAAAGATTATTTGGGTCTTGAAGAGATCAGCAAAACATAGAGATTGCATGGGGAGCATTTTTTGGGAAAGTTCATAATAAAATTGGAAACCAAAAGCAAAGTGGTAGTGCCACTAGGCATCAAAGAGGAAATTCCAAGATGTGTCATGGCAAGAGGAATGGAACATCAATGGGCAGCGGTCACCACCATATCTAAAGGAGAATCATCTTGTGGTGATTATACTTGGCTTAGGAGTGACCAGCATTGCATGGTGCTTAAATTCTCAAAGTCACCATTGAGTATAGGGTATCCTCGTGGGTTGAGAAGGCATGGTGTTTCTATTAATAAAGAGGGACCGTAGGAAGATTTCAAGGAAAGATACTTCATTATGATAATGTGTGGTTGGTCTGGGATGTACTCACTAACACTCTCCTAAGGTAGTTACCTAATGAGATATTTGTGACATGGTTGAAAAACTTGCCAAGCCCCAAAAACTGACTCAAGAAAAACTCGGCAAAATCTTGGAACTTAAAAAATTGCTTAAATTTCATTAAAAACGCTTTTTTTTTTTTTGCAAAAAATTCAATGATAAGATGCATCCAATGAGTCAATAAATGAGTAAATTAAAGAAACAAATTGAGTCTAGTTGTATTTGATTGATTTGAAAGCAAATTGGGTGCAAAATGGCATCCTCATGTGGAATTTGTTGATACTAATAATCTGAAAAAAAATGAAAATAGCAAATTGTTTTTGTAAAACTGAAAGTAAATACTAGTTGCTACATTAATATATTTTACAAATTTATATCTTCCTCTTCCCATGTCTAGTGAAAACTAGGGGAGAGGTAGAACTAGACGATATTATAGATGAAGATTTGCAGGAAAACTTGGAAACTTGGACTTGGAGAGTCCCTAGAAAATCAAACGAATTCAATAGGAGTTTGAGGGCAATGCCCCCAATGGGATCAAGGGGCAGCGCCCCTCGTGGGGGTCTAGGGGCAGCTCCCCTAGCAGGGTCAAGGGGTAGCACCAAATTAAGACCTCCAAATCCACACAAACCTTCATGGTGTACATCATTTTGGGAGTGTGCTTTTCGTGAAGGAGAGCAACTAATAGACTAAAAAAATGGAATGAAAATGCCTTTTTAGCGGCCGCAAGGAGACACTTTTCTAAGTGGTTGAGTTTTTAGCACGAGCTCGCCGAGTTTTTGGGGAGTAATCGCCAAAAACTAGGCGAGTTTTTGTCATTTGCACGATGAGCAAAGGATCATGAATAAATGGCGGAAATACTTTGCATGCAAAAAAACTTGTGAGTTTTTCTGCAACAACTCGCCGAGTTTTCCGCGCAAGTTTTGTATCTATGATTTGTGAAATGGGAGTTTTTGTCGAATATCACCAACTAAACATGATGGGGATAAGTGTTGGCTTCAAGATACATGAACCAAAGGTCATGGTAAAAATGGTTTTCAAACTTAGATCTGTTGTTCTCCATATGTTCAGCCATTACAACTCGCCATTTGCAGATGAAAAAGTATGTTCCATCACAAGTTTGTTGATTTGGAAGGGTTTCAGGAGTGTGCAACTATTGGAGGTGGGGATTTTTAGTCACTATTCAGTTATCCCCAGCTTCCAAACTGTGAATACTACTAACTATTGACTGTTGTACCCATTTTATGTTGATGACCCTAATATTTTCAGACTTTGGATTGCTGATTCCAGCCCCATACACTAGCACACTAGCTAATTTCACGAGTATGGCAGTCCTTGGTACAGTGATGAAAGTAGCTCTCATGAATGCAAGGGTATCTATGCGGAAGATCACTGACAAAGCATGAGGAGGTTGAGCAGTGTGCTATCTTCCTATGTTAGCAGAAGCATTCTCAAGATAGTTGTTGTACCCCAAATTAAAAAATTTGCTACACTTAGGCATTTTGAAGAAATGGTCAAAACTCTTGTTAAAATTGTCAAAAAAGGTCAAAATTGGGAATTTGCATGTCTTGCATGAGGGCCAGAAACTCGAAATTTTCAAAATCTGACGATCCAAGTCTGCTCAGAACGACCTAGTCTACAAAACCCAAATCTCAATTTTTCGGCCCTAAATTTTAAGAAAATTTCTATTTTTAGAAACTTTCTAAAAATAGAACTTTTTTCTAGATTTTTCTAGGTTTCTTCTCAAATGGATGCTGGCAAAATTTTCTAAAAATAGAAAGTTTGGCTTCCAGGGTTCAAACTGATTTTCAATTGGCTTAAAATACTTCATCAGGCTGGTCCAGTCAAAATCGTCTAAAGATCAGTTTTGCCCTAGTGGGTCTATTCTGCATTTTTAGAAGCCTTTTTTTAGTAGCTCCAAGGTCATTAATGGAGGTTGCTCAACTGTCAGGTCTCAGATTCATAGTATCAAGCACTGCACAGATCAAGAAACTGCAACAAATGATCGAGGAACGAAGAACAAAGAATGGAGGTTGGAGAATCTTGAAAACCGCAAAATTTTGATCAAGTCCGAGAGTTTGGTGCCCCTTCCTAGTCTAGGGCGATAGGATTTTGTGCAATCTAGGTTTCAAGATTCTCGGCCTTTAGTCATTTTCACCAATTGCCGAGCACATATAGAACTAAGGTTGAAAATTGCAAAATAAAACTAACATCAAATAAAGGCACCCCTAGCTAGGTGCCCTTTCCTAGTCTAGGCGCATAGGATTTTGCAAAATCTAGGCTCTAAGATTCAGTGCCTTAGTCATTTTTCAGTCTCCAATTGTCAGCACGATAAATGAAGGAAAGTTGAAAATTGCAAAATAAAACTAACAATAAAGGCACCCCTGCTAGCTAGGGGCGCCCAGTCTTTCAAGAGGTCAAATGATGGAATTAGGGTTTGTGATTCCCAACCAATGTTGCTCAGAACCCAACAGGCTCCACAGTGAATTCATCAGCAAGATCATCAGATCATTCAGTCTGTCGAAATTCGAGATTGAGCAGAAAGGGCTTGACAAAGTAGCAAAATGCAAATTATGAAAATATCAAAAAATAAACTAACTCTGGAAACTTTGGGCGCCCCAGTTAGCCAGGGGCGCCTATGGTTTTAGAGCACCAAATCCAGCAATTAGGGTTTGCCAGATCAGTCACTGTCTTCAGAATTCTACCAATTTTCCATTGAATATCTTAGCCAGATCATCAAGCTTGTCAATTGCCAGCAATTCAGACCAAACAGATGACAGAGCATGGAGGTCAAGTTTGAAGGTTGAAAAAGAGTTAAAAAATGACTAAGTCTGGCAAGGATGGTCGCCCCAGGTAGCCAAGGGCGCCCAAAGATTAGAGTATCCAAAAGGTAAAATTAGGGTTAGTCATCTCAAAGAGCATCTCTTCAATTTGGCATTGGCTCTCCAACGCAATCATCAGCAAGCTCATCAAAGTTGGCAATCATAAGATATCACAAACTAAACAGAGGGGTAAACTTGCACAAAATTGAAAAAGTCAAAAGTGGAAGATAAAAAGAACAGAAAAAGAAACTATCTTTGGAGGAGATGGGCGCCCCAGCTAGCCAGGGGCGCCCAAGCTTTTGACCCCCCAAAACTACTTTTCAGAGGCAATCACTTCCAGAAGACCCCCCTCATAATTCATCAAGCTATTCAGTGAATCTGAGAGTCAGTTCATCGGGTCAATCTAGCTCCCGAAATCACAAATTCACTGGTGATCATGGGAGCCCCAGCTAGCCAGGGGCGCCCAACATTTTGAAGATCAAGATGATGTTTTTACCCAAAGTGGCCTCCAGGATAATCTCTTTAGATACGATCAAGCTCCGCAACGAGATCATTAGCCAATTCACGGGATCAAACTGACGTCCGAAAATCAAGATCAAACTTGGGTTAAAACTCAAGCAAAAAATTGAAATTGCAAGAAAATTGGCTAAGTCGGGAGAAGAAAAATGCCTCTAGACAAGAAGGGCGCCCAAGGCTCAATGCCTTAGTCAAATTTTCAAGTTTTCATCATGAAGCTTTCTAAAAAATGTACACATTCAATGAACCTACTCAGGATTGGCTTCAAGAAGTTTTAAAGCTGGAGAATTAAACAAGTTTTCAACCTAAAAACCTTTGCATTCATTCTTCACAATTTTTGCAAAAGGCGTCCAAGGCAAGAGAAGAAACATAAATTTTTATCCATTTCAAGGTTCGAAGGGAAAAACTTAGAGATTTTTCAGAGTTCTTCATATTTTCTTGATCAGTTCACACAGAGGCTTCTTTTTTCATACTTTATTTTTCCAGGGCATCAATTTTCAGAAGGAGGGGGTCATCCTTTTCAATTTTCAGCAATCTGGGCCAGCTTGGTTCATGATTCAATTTTCAAGAACCTACTTTTTTCATGCATGTCCAAGATTTTTTCAGTATTTTCAAAATCTGATCAACTGGGCTCCTACAAAACGTGATTCTGCACAAAACCCAGCTCTCAGCTTTTTCAGGAAGAAATTCAAAAATTAGGGTTTCAGTTCTTCAACAAGCCATCAACAATTTTCAAAAACGAGCAATCTAGGTCTTCTTGCAACGAGATTCTCTACAAAACCCATATCTCAGATTATTTTTGAAAAATCTGCCCGTTTGAAGAAGATAAATCAGCAAGCTAAATTTAGGGTTTGTGCAGAACTTGTCCAAACATAGTCAAGTTTATAGTCAGTCTTCAAGATTTTCAAGATGGAGTACTCTCCCATCGAATTCAAGAGCAAATCAATGCTATATCATGATTTCATCAAAACTGCTTAAACTGACTTGCATCATATCAAACCAGTGTTCAATTTGTGTGCTTTGGAAGACGCAGGCAATGTTGCAATTAGACACCTTGGTCATTCTAGATTGCTTGCAGTAGCATCAATTCCCGTCTCAATGCAAAGTCTAGAGTTTGTAATTGCTTGTATCGAGCATTACAACCCAACAACACGAGAAATTCAATGGAAGAATAGTTTGTAGCCTCAAGCTAGACATGATTGAAAAGTGCTTTTCAATACCACCTTGGGCAGAAAATTTTGTCATCTCCATCGAAGAATGTGACAAGGTGTGGCACATGCACAAAGATAAATACCGCAAGAAAGTTGCACAAAAATGGTTGAAGGAAAAACACAACACTTTGCCAAGGAACATCCGGTGTGGAGAATTCAAGGAGTTCGCAATAATGATTACTTTGCTCAACCGAGTCACTGGTCAAGCAAAGGCTACAAAATTCCAACTTTGGATGTTCTATGTCATATCTCATATCATGAAGAAAACATAGCTCCATGATTGGCCACCGTTGATCAGCGATAGTCTTCACCATCAAATAACTGAATACTTCAAAATCCATGAGTTCCACATGATTTCATATCTAGTCTACCTAGTGGCCTTTCAAGGTAAATTCAAAGGATTGAATACTGTAGGAACTCTAGATGTACAGCATGTTTATAATCATTACCCTCAACTGGAGTTTTCAGAGTCAGCACTTCACTACAAAAGGATAAATGAGGCTTTCTTGATGCATACGGTGAGAGACTTAGACAAGATCAGCGATAGTCTTCACCATCAAATAACTGAATATTTCAAAATCCATGAGTTCCACATGATCTCATATCTAGTCTACCTAGTGGCCTTTCAAGGTAAATTCAAAGGATTGAATACCGTAGGAACTCTAGATGTACAGCATGTTTATAATCATTTCCCTCAACTGGAGTTTTCAGAGTCGGCACTTCACTACAAAAGGGTAAATGAGGCTTTCTTGATGCATACAGTGAGAGACTTAGACAATGAGTTGCATATGCAAATTTCATCAACTGCTAGGGCAGCAATGCCGGAGTGGGTGGATTGGTTCATTCAGTTTCCTACATTCTCCTACATCAGAGTGTACGGCTTCTCAAGTAGTCCAATCATGTTGCCAAGATATCCTTTAGATGAGGTGGTTTTCATGGAGTTTCTAATGCAAGTGTATGAAGTTCACACTTTCTTGTGGAATCGAAAGAAGGCTGCTTTCAATTTTCCATTTGAGTTGGGAATCTACAGATGTAGATCGTCGGCAGATGCTAAGTTAATGGGTGATGAGTTATCAAAATTTGGTCTCAAGCCATTCAGCGAGAGACGATCATACGATCCTCATGGTGTCTTCGCATCCCATCTTGGTCAAAATTATGCTCACGTGCCTGCACTCGAAGATTTCTAGGCTAATTGCAGAGATGAGTTCGAAGTATGGAGGCGTAGTAACAACAGGCTTACACTCCATCAGATGAAAGATTGCTTGTCAGAAGATATTGAAGGATTGTCTAATGATGATGGAGAAATACTTCTTCCTATGTACACCCGAAATCAAATTGAGCAGAAACCACTTCCACAAGTCAATTGGTCCAACAAAGAGTGCATCTCAGTTGAAGAAAGAACGAGCCGAGTAATTAAGAACAGCAAGATTTTCTTAGGCCTCAAGAGGAATCGGAAGCGAGCTATTCCAGTCGCAGAGCCGCCAATAGTGCAGTCATCTTTTCCTTCTTCTTCTAGACCACAACCAAGAATGAAGGCTATCAGTCATCCTTCAGAAGGTGTGAAGGGTAGCCGAACAACAAAAAGTGTAAAGAGAAGGTTAGACTTTTCCAGTATAGTTCTACAGGAGCAGCCAGCAATTGTATCAAAAGTTCCACTTCAAGAGCCCGCGCCACAAGAAGAAGCGCCTTTGACACATGATTCTCCATCATCGTCGAGGTCTTCTCTGATCCATATTGATTTAAAAGATGAAGAAGTTGAAGAAGTTGCAGTTGAACCTCCCAGGGAAGTTAGTAGAGACACCTTGTCTTGGCTTGAGAATGTTCTGGGAAGGAAGAGGAGGAGGCCTTCATATCAGCTAAACTTTGCAGAACTTGACAACATTTACCAAGATGCACTTGTGAAGAAACCAAAAAAACAAGTTCATATGGAGAAGAATCCAGAAGGTGAGATTATCATGGAGACTACTACGCTTCCAAAAGATAAAAATATTGATGAAGTGGAGGTTGATGATTTCATAATGGTTAAGGCCAATTTCGGCAAAAGCACTAGGCACACAGATGTAAATCTCTTCAATGTTGCAGCAGAAAATCCCCAAGGTTGAATATCGACAACTCAAGCAATATATTTCTAACCTTCTTCATAGAACTTCGCAGGCCACTTAGTTGCTGCCCCAGATTCTAGAGACACCAGCTGATCAACATCAGTTAAGGCAGTTGGAGATATATGGGAAGCATATGCGGGATTGGATTGAGGAATTCATCACCAAAGGCAAAGTTGCTCCTCCACAGATATATCAACTAAGGTATAATGCCCATGATCTATGCCAAGGGATTCAAGGATTTGAGCAGTGCATAGCAGAGGTGAAACCAATACACGAGATTATCATTGCAGATTTGAATATTGCATATGGCTTAGTAGTTTCAAGAGAACACAAAAGACAAATCCTTGCATGGAAAGAACGTCACCTCTTCAAGGTGAAAACATATGAGAAAATATCTGAAGAGTTAGTTGTGTACAGACAGAGGGTTGTGGATGCTCTCCAGTTCATAAGTGAATTTGTTTCAGAGATTCCTTGTCGGTATCGTCATGGTGATGGTTCTTACATTGAACATAATGAAGTACAAGCAAAGTTCCAGAACATTATTCATAGCAATGTTAGCAGTGATCCTGTTGCTAGAAGGGTGAGTCAAATTGCAACGATGTCAGCAAGATTCGATAAAGCAGCTGAAGATGTGAAAGATTCTCTAAGTTCAATTGCAGAAGGTGAAGAGATCCTGGAAAAGCGGAATTTTGCTATAGATAGTATTGATGCTCCTGATAGAGATACAGTTTCCCACTTTTTAGCAGATGTGGTTGAGATTTAAAGCAACAGCTTTCTCCCAACTTTCTTTCCAATCTTATCTCATATTATCTTTCTATTCTTGGCTCATACTTATCCATTCTTTTAAGAAGAAAGAAATCAAGATGTAATAGTTGGTGCTTTCCCTATTTTTATGCTTTCATAGGTTGTTAGATGCTTATCTTGTTTTAGTTTTAGAAATAAAGCTTGCATGTTGGCAAGTCTTAGTTGTAAAAGCAAGGAGATTTTAGGGTTCCCTACTCCTCTGCTTGTGTATAAATAAGGGCAGCCTTGCCCATTTTTCTTTAACCGTGCTTATGATAACAAAACACAGAGCCTACTAGTGCCTTCTAATTGTTATTCAATATTGTTCACTTAGTGTAAGAGCAAGCATCTATGCCTCTTTTAGCTGCAAGTTATTGTTCAATTCTTATGTTACTTGTGTCAATGTATTCTGGTTGATCGCTAAGTTGTAAGCCTATTTTGCTACAATCCTGCTATCCAAGAAGTGTAATCTTTGTTACTTGAGATTTGAGAAAAAAAAAAGTCTTGTGCCTACTTTGCTGCCCTGATATAATGTCTCAGATTTTCGTTTTATATGTGCTGCTTATATGATCTTTATTTCAGCTTGCATTGAAAGTACAGTAGATGTGCGTTGGAAGAAAGTTTGTTTAAGTATTTATGTCAAAGAATCATTCCTTGTTCATTTCTAACTCTCAAGCTCTGCGTTTACTTGAGTGGTTAGAAACGTCGTTAGAGTAGGCCTGCTTATATGATCTTTATTTCAGCTTGCATTGAAAGTACAGTAGATGTGCGTTGGAAGAAAGTTTGTTTAAGTATTTATGTCAAAGAATCATTCCTTGTTCATTTCTAACTCTCAAGCTCTGCGTTTACTTGAGTGGTTAGAAATGTCGTTAGAGTAGGCTTAGTCATAGTTGAACTTCTAAAAGAGAAAATCTCATCTATAGCGCCTGAGTTTTATAACCTTGTGCTCTTAGCTGAACAAAAAGATTGGCAAATTAGCTTTAGTTTACTTTCTTTCAGCAACATCAACAAAGAGGGAGCTTCCCCTCCTAATTTGAAGAGCAGTTTATCTGTGCATAGCTGTCCGTTTCTAATCCACATTCCAAAGGTGCGAATTGAAATGCCAACAATAGCAACGAACCTGATTTCTAGTCCTAACACTATTGTCATTATTGTTAGGAGCCACCATCCTATTCCATAGGCATTCACACAAGTGGTTTTGCTAGGGTTTCCAACCATGGGAAAAAGTAATTTTCAACTGGCAACCTCTAATAGAAAGTTTTCAGTTTGAGTTTGGTTGTCCACTGCCTCTGCAATGACCACATGTTTGATGTTTGGCAAGGTTTACCATACCTGCATCTATTGCGTTATTTTAGTGGTATCAATTTTGATGTTTCCAAAACATAGTTAGAGGACTCGCCCAAACTCGGCAAGTCTCGAGGCAAGCCAAGCTTGATGAGTCTAGGAGACTCGAACCTCGAGTACTCGCCAGACTTGCCAATTTTGGATGAATTGGCAGCGGTAGGGATAAAATGAAAACATGAAAACGCATTTCAACTTAAACTTTTATGTTTTATATTTGCCTGATTCTCATGTTGGAGCATAAATAGTAACCGAGATTGAGATTTTTAGACTTGCACATGGAGATCTCTTTGCATGAGATACATGCAAGGCTTCTCGATCAACATTGTAGCCAAGTAAAAATTAATTAAGGGCATAATACTAGTTTAAAAATTAAAACTTTTCCCTTTTTTCTATTACTATTAAACATTGAAACTTAAAGTTGGACAATGATTGATTTTTTTCTTTTTCTCATCTCAAAAGCATGGTGGGAGAGATTCGGTGCTAAGGTACCAAATTTTCAGAGGATTGCAGTTCGAGTATTGAGCCAACCATGCAGTGCTTCAAGTTGTGAGTGCAATTGGAATATGTTTGAGCACATACACTCCAAGAAGCACAATAGATTGTTAGTGCAAAGGTTGAATGATCTAGTTTATGTTTATTACAACCTTCGCGCCTTCACCGTAGACAGATATTGGGCACTAACTTATCACCCATCACGTTAGAGGAGATTGATACACAATCAGATTGGATCACTGAGGCTAAGGATCCTATCTTTAGTGATGAGGACCTTGATTGGGTTGACCAAGTCGATAGAGAGGCAAAGCTAGTAGCCATGGCAGAGGAGGAGGATAGAGCATGAACAAACACCTTGAATGTTGGTGTGGGTGTCATTGAGACACAGGCAAAGATCATGGTTGCATCATCATCCAAAACCCATCTTAGACAGCTACGCAAGAGGTTTGAGTGATGCAGGCTCCTTTGAGTCATAGACTTCTAGCTTTTGTTTTGATATTTGTTTGGAACTTTTGATGCCATGGATTTCATATTCCATGAGTATTGTATACCTTTGACAAAATTTATATTTCTAATTGTCTTACTATTGTTATTTCCTTCAACTAAAATTTGTGTTTATACTTATGTGATCGATGTATGTTTGTGTATGTGATCAAAGTAATTTCTATTTGATGAGGTTATTGTGTCTTTAAGGTTTATTTATTAGAGGGTGCATGAAACAAGTTTTAAATCCTTAAAATTCTCTTAATATCTTGGATTTTTCAATTTGCCGAGTCTATGTCAAATATGGGCTCCGAGTCCGAGTTTGAGTCAAAAATCAGCTTGCTAAGTCCAAGGCGACTCCGAGTCTTGGAACACTGTCCCTGCACAAGAGGTCTGCGATTTGACGGCTATCATTGAGGGTTTTACGCCTCAATTGCCAAGTATAGAGCATATTGTGAAGACAGATCCAAGACTACTAGATGACAGCACTCCTGTGTATCTAACCATCCTCCTACAAGTGAGAACCAAATCTGTCCCATCACTCCTACATGTCATCAATATCCTCATTACTCTAGTAGCACACATTCCCAAGTCTAGCACTCCATTCATGTGGACTGCACACATCATAACAAGATGCTCCACTCTCTCTATGTAAGTCCCAAGCACTCCATTAGTGTAATGGTCAACAATAACTCTAATGACAATAATAACTGTAACTACCTGCTAGTTGTGTAACAACCACATAAGTGTAGCCTCCCTTATTCAATGCCATCACAACTGATATGCCACGTCCCAAGAGAATAATAATAATTAAAAATTTATCCCTCTTGTCTCACGGGCATTCAAGTACCCATTCCCAAGATGTTGGAGACAAATGGGTGAAAAATAGGATTGCAAGGTCAATGTCATCTAATCCTAACAATTCATTCCAACTTTCCCATCTATAACTGCACTTATACATGCAGTTGCAGCTTGGGGAAGAGATTCAATTGGGGAAAAAGGAAAAGAAAATTTTTAAGTGTTGAAATAAAACATCAGCCATGCTCTTGTACTTCTTCTTCCAAATTTGTAACAACCTTTTGAGGTAGACATGAATGCAATTATATATGTTGTGGGTGCCATCTTGTCATGGGGGGTAAAGCTATTTGTCACCATGCAAGGGTTTTTACTTTAGCAATTAGAGGTTATTCGGTTTATGATAGGGAATTATATACACTCGTTTAGGCAATTAAGAAATAGAAACATTATTTGTTGGGAAAAGAAACTATTGTGCATATTGATTACCAATCTCTACAATATTTGCAAACTCAACTTGCAACAAGCAAGACACTAGAAAAGGATGAGGTTTTTATGGCAATTTCATTTTAATTTATAAAGATCTGGTTTCTGATTCCTCTCTGATTAATCATCTTAATGTATGTTGGGGTTTGAATCTCAGCGATAAAGAGTGGCATAAGCACCTTTCTAACATTTGGTTTAATAATCTTGAACCTAAAAAAGCTTGCTTTAAGTGGCTTACCATTTTACAGAGGCTTCCTTTTAAATCCAAATCTGATGATGTTGATGTTTGCTCTATCTGTAGAGTTCCTGAGTCTACTAAACACATTGAAAGAAATATGGAAAATGTTCTGTAATGGCTTAAATATTTGGGATAAAGATGATAATATTATGTGGCAATCTGTTCTTTTATTTAATAAAAAGTTGAAGCACAATCTTGAGCAATTTTGGTTTTTTCTCTCTGTGGAAATATTGTGGCACATATGGAAGGTAAGAAACGAGGATAAATTTAAAGGGAACAGAAGGATCCTTACTGAGTCTTCAAAAAGACTCACCTTTTTCTCTGTTGCTTCGCAGGTTATACTAAATATAGAAGTTTCACTTCCAAAGCTTGTGGAGATGGTAAGAGGAGGTACAATTAGTGTCTCCAAAAGAGAACTTAGATGCGATCATGCTTGTCACTTGAATGGTCCAGAGCAAGAAATATTCCTAAAGGCACTTGAGGAGCTTAAAAGAGATTTCAATATCACAGTGGGGAGCCCTATATGGCACAGCAGACCTCGCCGTGACAAGGCTGATGACAATGCCATTCAATCTGCAGTGGAAGACAACAGTGGTGGAGGGGCTCAAATGGCAACATTTGACACCCTATCTGCTTAATTTACTCTACACGTTTTGTTTGTCTGGATGCTCATTATGCTGGTCTGTATACATTGCTGGTTAAAATCTGCATTTCCCTCATAAATGCTGGTAAAAGTCTGTATTTTCCTGCATAAAAATGCTGTTAAGAATGCTGCTTATGAAACAGCAACAATTGTAAAAGCTGGTTAAGGCTGATAGAATGCTGTTTCTGAATCTGTCTCACTTGTAAATGCTGGTTAAGGCCAGCCTTTTGAACTGCTCGTTGTATCCTGTTCTCCACTTATTATTAATAAAATTAAGAAATAGAAACATTATATGTTGGGAAAAGAAACTATTGTGCATATTGATTACCAATCTCTACAATATTTGCAAACTCAAACTTGCAACAAGCAAGACACTAGAAAAGGATGAGGTTTTTATGGCAATTTCATTTGGTGATCAAATATAAGAAGGGAGGTACAAACATGGTGTGGATATGCTATCTAGGCCACCAATTTCAAGGTCAATTTCAGCCTTGGCTATGATGACCCAACATGAGCCATTCACCAAAGAAGCCTCTATGGAGGAATATGCCCAAGATTATATGAATTTTGGGCAGAAATTCAAAATGATTGGAAGCAAAAAATATTGCTGAAAGAGAAGACTTCCACCTCAAAGATGGGTTACTCTAAAGGTTGGAAATTTATGCATGTTGAGAGCACAAAGGCTTCTACTCATAAGGGAAGCACATACCTCCAAAAGCATGAGTCATTTTTGAGTTGAAAAAACAGTGGCGCATTCGCAAAGGTATTTGTACTGGCCCAAAATGCAACAAGATGTAGCAAGACATTATAAGTTGTAAGCTTTGTTGCACTAGTAAAACTCAAACAAAAAAAGAAATATTTTATTTGTCTCTTAGTGTGCCAACAACAAATGGAAAAGCATTTCTATGGGTAGGAGGTTTACCTAGGAGTAAGCATGGACATGAATACCTTTTGTGGTTGTGATAGATTTACCAAATTGTGTGTATTAATTTGATGCAAGACGACAATTATATGAAAAGAAGCAGCTACAATGTTTTCTGTTAATTAATAATATGTGGTTCACTTTGGGCTTCCTAAGTCCATTGTTTCAAAGAGAGACACAAGATTTGTTGACAAATTTTGGTCTACTTTGTGGACTATGATCAATACTACACCCAAGAAGATTATGAATTTTCATCAACAAACAAATTAACAAACATAAGTGGTCAACAGGACTTAGTAAAGCTCATTCAAGGTTATAACAAGTGTCACAAGTATTTGGATGAATATTTATGCTATATTCAGCACTCCTGTAATAGAACAATATAGTCTTCAACAAAGTCAATTTTTTAGGCTTGTTTTGGTTATCTACCTTCAAATTCACTTGTTGTTGCACTATAACAGCAGAAGGAACAAGATGTACAGATTCAAAGGCACGTTTTTAGTAGATATTAGATTGAGGATTATCTGGATGAGGATGTATTCAATGGTGAATTGTGAGTGTCTACACTTTTATGAGCCATTCAAGTGATGAAGAGGAAAAAGAGTAAATATTACCTTCATTGAAAGACTTGGTATTTGACAATCAAGCAATATTTTCAAAGAAAGTGGTGCTACGACAAAAGACAAGAGAAACTAGAAGCAAAACCATGAGTCTTGGAAAGTTGGGCTCAAAGGGAAACATTACTTACATGAAGAGGAATGCACATCCTGTACCCTCCATAGGAAATTTAGCATTACTTGACATTTCTTTCTTATCTGTACAAGAAATTTTCAGAAAACAAACCTAACTTGCAAGTTGCCACCTTTTATAATGCCTTTTCCTATATTAATTGGGTCCATCTTGGCTCAGTTTTTGGAAAATTGATTTTACAGACTAATGAGAAAAGAAATATTGCATAGAAATGGTCTTGAGCAGTATATACTCCTAGAGGGCCTATTGTATTGATCTTTTACTCCTCCACAAATGAGATGACTTCCCTGACAATCTGTCATTATCCATTTGTTGAAAACACTACCGGTGTATATCACTGAGCCATGCCTTGACGATGGACGCCTAAAATGAGAACTAGCATTTTTGTCCTACATCACATCAACCAGAAAACAATATAGATGACCATATATAAAATTGTCCATGGCAAATGACATGGGGCTAGGAGAGATTCCATAAGTTTAACCAAAAATTGATCAGTTTTTGTTGGGAGTCTTCAATTTATCATTCTCTACTTCTGTGGAGAAACCTTATAAACTCTTGCATTAGCACTAATTTTCAAAATCAAACTAAAATCAATATAGAGGGTCTTCCAAAATCATCCCTTGCAATTGAAAAGAAGGAAGGAGACAATCCACACATTTCAGAAAACATTGAGCAGTCATTTTTGGGAGTCATTTGTTTCTTATCTCTGTTAGTGTTCAGAAACCTTTTCCACCTTGTGTATCAGCACAAGTTAGCATCCATAATGCATTAAGGCCAGACATTTTATCATAATGGATCGACGCAGATGAATCATCTTATATATGTAGCAGATAATCATCTTCTCTGGGGCAATTGTTTGACATGTTTAATTGATAGGTACACTTGAAAAAGCTCATGACCAAAAAACATTACCAACTTGAGTGTCAATGATATTTCTGCTGGCCTGAAACCATGCAACTCAAAGAAGGGTGATGCTAACAACCATGAGATTCAAACAAGAAAAGTACACAATGCCTCAAATTCTGATTGATTACCAGAATGAAACTGGGAACTAGTATGGCCTAAAAACTTGAAAAGTGATTGCTAAACAACATGAGGAATATTGATCTTCCCAGATACACCGAGAAATCTGACACATCAAAGCACTCACTGCCTCAAATTCTAATTGATTACTAAATTGAAACTAGGAACTCGTATGGCCTTTAAACTTCAAATGATTACACATAAAATGTATATCAAGAAAGATTTTGGCTCATTAACAAAAAAAATTACTTCAAGTCACTACGTAAACTCCTAATAGCAAATAATGTGTATGAAAACAACTAACCTGTTCCCTGGTGTACTGGGTTGGCTTGTAAGTTGCAAATGGTTCGAATTTTTTAAGCAATGGATGTAGTTACGGTATGCAACATAACCCTTTCCATTGCATTTCCAGTCCTTCAGACACAGAAAACTATTTTAGGAAACAGCTATCTTTTCAGTAAATGCATTAAAATATATTTTACCATTTTTAGTACAGAAACTAAAAATTGACAGTGTCTTCCAAAAGCTTTACAACTTATATTCTCAACATTATTTTGCATTCTGCAAGACTGATCTATTATAGAAGAAATGACAAAAGAATGAATGAGTTCTGACCAAATAAACAAGCATTAAAAAAGATAAAGGCTATTGCTATCTTGATTTTATCCTGTAATTCTTTAAAGTTATAAAGATCATTTTGAAAAGTCATACCAGTGACTGATAGGTTCTCTGAAACCAATCTTGAGAAGCAAAATTTCTAATATCAAATATATAACATATACACTAGATACATATCTTTAAGA